>OU744453.1:4625844-4747388 GCA_916610825.1 Haliclystus octoradiatus
AATGAGAAACATGACAGATCAAAATCATAGCGTTCGAAAGAAAGCTATGGATCTGTGATTCGAAGAAAGGCAAAACATGACAAAGACGTGAAGATTTATAGGAGAAATTGATCTAATCAGTCGAGTCTTTTATGTTAAATTCGTTTAAAAATAGTAAAAATATGTTTTATTTCACAAAAGGGTTACTGCACGGCAGCCGTGTTTGGGTTCTGATACCAACACTTTGGATGTTGGGAGACACTCGAAAGCTGAAAAGCATTCGCCCTACAGGTTCTTGTTTTCTGATGCTTTCAGAGAACCCAAACACGGCTGCCGTGCAGTAACCCTTTATTGTTTCCTTCTTTAGAAAAAATTGTGGAACGGAAGTTGCTATAGCCAATGAAATGAGGGAGATTGGCAAGGGCCTCTTTTTCGGGCTCTTTATATCCTTAGATTATCTACAGTCCCAGGTCTACACATCAGATAAATGTACTTAATGCCTCAAAAAGAAAGTAAAACATTTATTAAACATTACAAATACTCAATATGTGTTGAAATGTCGCGCGTGGCAAAAAACCAAACAAAACCGGGTTTCATGATTTCATCTGAACCGCGTGAATAAATGTTTTACTTTTCACAAGAAATCAAGTTTATTTGTTTGATAATCTGACCCCCGGAAAGTTTTTTCTCATCAAAACTAGATGATCTTAAAATAGCTTTTGAGGCCAATTCTCAATGATTTTGCCGTGGCAGAAATCAAATGTTTGAAAATGATCGATATTTGGTCGACAAAGACTTTTGAAGATGTCATTGATGTCGGACGAAGATGTCGTTTATAAATTTGAATTATTAAATACTTGAGGATGTTAAATACATTTTATTTGGTTGATTTTCCCAAACGTAAGATATTATTATGGCCTGTTTAAAACTCTTTAAATCGCAAATCTCAGTTAGACTATCTTGGTTCTATTATAATATCTTGATGGTACTCATTTGATGTTTTAGATAAAGTCAAGGCTGAGTTGATCTTCGGGGGATTTGAGCCACAGTCGATCAGAAATGATCTGGTCTGATGTTCGGTTGCTCTGCCATCTGAACTAATCCTCCTATAATTTCAGGAGGTGCCCAAGTGAAAAATCTTGCAAAACAGGACTAGGAGTTAGGATCGGAGTGGAGCTGGCCTAAAATGTTCTTACTTACACATCTGATAGCATTCAACCACCGCTATAGACAAGAGAGATATTTATTTCAAAAATCCTTGCATTGAAATTAATAGTGAGGTGAGGTTTTCCGCTGGTGGAGTGTATGTGTGTTTTTTATTCGAATTCGTTACCAAAATGAGCATTTGCAGCTCGTTTCACATTATTGATACGAATATAAAATAAGAATAATAACAATAAGTAATGATATTTACAACAGCAAATTATAATAATATTAGTAATAACAATAGTGAATATAATGATCAAAACATTGAAGAAGAAAAACGAAGAATTTATATATAATAGTGGAAATAATAAAAATAAGTATAATTTATATATAATAGTGGAAATAATAAAAATAAGTATAATTTATATATAATAGTGGAAATAATAAAAATAAGTATAATTTATATATAATAGTGGAAATAATAAAAATAAGTATAATTTATATATAATAGTGGAAATAATAAAAATAAGTATAATTTATATATAATAGTGGAAATAATAAAAATAAGTATAATTTATATATAATAGTGGAAATAATAATAATATAATAATGTCAATAGTAATAATATTGATTTTTTCTTTTTTAATAATTAGGTATGTTAGTTGGTTGAGTTTATTTTATATGTAGTTAAGCAGATGATTTTGAGTATTTTATAACGGCTGCTGATATTCATCAGATAGCACTTCCTTTTCCTTCCCAAAGCTGTGACGTATTCTGATAATGTTCTTTTCAAAGTTTGAATCCTATTTTTCAGTATTGTATGTGGTATAAATTGCCATAGTCCAACTACCACAAATGACAATCTTAGTGAGGCCGTATGACATTGAGGGTGAGATAACGTTTTTTGGACGTTCGGATGATGTATATTTGGTAATGGATATTTTGAAGAGGGTCAATATTAAAGGAATGCAGACAGTTCGTACTGGAGATCAGGGCTTCTTTCCTCGTCAGCTCAGAAATGTATTTTATCTGTATGTAACTTCGATGTATATGTAATTTCAGGCGGATGTCAATAAATCTTGACTGCTGTTCAGTCCCTTGTTCCCACGTTTATAGCTCATGTGGTTGTATTTTACTGTAATTACCCCGGGGGGGGGGAAACTTCCATACTTTGGGTAAACGGGGACAATCAAATATTAAAGGGTACCTTTTTCAAAATCATTAAAAAAATTTTTGGGGGTATGCTTAGTGATAATTTTTTTGAGGTATCCTTTTGACGCCTTTGCAAATTTTTCATGGTTCAAAACAAATTTTGCCGATTCAATTTTTTTTCATTTGTTCTGGCTGAATCTGCCACTTATAAAGATACATTTGGGGTATCTTTTTTATCATGTGAAATTTTGTTATGGTCATTCTGCCAAACTTCCACTTGAACGACCCCGTCGAAGCGCAATGGAAGTTACACCCCCCCGGGTAATTTCAGGTGAATGTCAATAAATGTTGACTGTTGTTCAGTCCCTTGTTCCCACGTTTATAGCTCATGTGCTTGTATTTCACTGTAATTACGAAGCAAAGGTAGAGGTACAGTGTCCAATGAGAAAAATGAGGGTATATAGGTATGGCCACTGGCCAGATGGTTTGAAACTCGAATTAGCGAGAATTTGACGTCTCTTTTGTGACTCATTTCATATATTTATATTTATATATTTACAAAAATACTACCTATAAGAAAATGTATTTATATAACTATTACAATCTATAAAGTCTACATATATATATAGGTATATTTTGTGTCTACAGTCATATCAAATGACATTCTAGCATAAAAATGTAAACATCTATAGTTACAAGATACATTTTAGAAAAATAGAGATTAAAATTTGGAGAAAAATACGGGAAAAAATATCATTGATTATATATATAGATATGTATATAGTTAGAAACTTGAACTTGAAAAAAATACTTTCAAATTCCAAGAATATTATTGATAATTACAATCAAAAGAAAGATCATTGATAGCTGATTAAAAATGTTCGGTAATTATCCATTTGGCAGTCTATTTCTCGTTATTCTAATTAATGTTTTGTGTGTCCCTACTCCCAAGAGGCTTCTTGCATGACACAGGTGAAAAACCCGAATTCTATTTCAAAGCCAACTATTCAAAGCATACTCATGATAAATCAACTCAATATTAAACTGAAAATAAAATTTTGTTTAGATCTATATAAATAACTCATTAACTCTGATGCAATAAGGGTATTCATATTGTAATATTTCAATGTTATGACATTAAATGATCAAAATATAAAATATATTTTTTCTTCTTAATATTTCTGAGCATTACAGTAACAATAATGCTTCAATCATAGTATTTCTTCTTTGATTCATTTCAATTCTGAGAACAATATTTTCATAGATGTTTTGTTTAACTCTCTTCGTATAAGTTGGCGTGGCAACATGTATTATAGTCTCAAGGAGTACATCGAAAAGCTACATTTGTCTTTTAGTTTAAACATTAGATTCAATACTCATAATATCATTTCCATTTAGCTCTTTGCCATCGTTCTTTTTATCCGAAATCATGGGTAATAATTCTTCAATAATATGTTTACCATTATGTCCGCCATTATGTGATTGTTTTTTCTCGTTAATAATAGGTGTTTGTATCTCAACACTATCACTCCACGATGTATTCACGTTTCTATTTCTTGATAATGGCGAACAAACATAGTCCATATCTAAAGGTTCAGGTGCTACTTGCTCTAACGTGTAGTAATAAGTGAAATTATTTACAATGACTGGTACAGGAAAGGCAATAGCTAATACACCAATCAAAACACAGAATGAACCAACCAGTTTTCCACCTGAAGTAACACCACAAAGAAAAATTAATTAATTAAGTAATCATTCAGCGATAATTGGTAAATTTTATACGGGGATGTGCCCTTTTGAGAATTTAACTAGCACCCTAAAACTGCAGGTTTTGCTGGAAATCATACTTCAACTTGCCGTAAATGGAATTGTTGAATAGTTTACATGCCAATTGGGCACCTCGCATTAACAATCTGGGCACCTTAAAATACGAAATATGCTGGATTCATCACTGAAAACAGGAAATTTCGAAGCAGGTAGCCAAAATAAAAATTAGATACCCCAAAATTGCCAGGATCATGCCAACATGGTACCTATAAAAATTGCACTTCCCCTTCAGGCAGATCAGAAACAGAATGAATCACAGTTATTTTTACAGTATTTTTACAAGATATTTATATTGAATAACTAATTAGCATTTAATGTAATGAAATTTATCAAATTATCTACACATCAAACAATATACAGAAAACTTATTAACAATGATTCTTATAATATTAATATGGAGGTTAATGATTTCAGAATTTTGCCCTACAAAATCTTGTTTTTCCCTAATTGATACCTCAAATATTTTATTCAGGCCAAAATGTATACCCCAATTATTTTATCGAAACATATTTGAAAATTGATTACAATTTCGTGGGTTTACATCAATCTTTTTTGCTCATTGAAAAACAATACCTCGAGTATTTGAAAATTCTGAAATGGATACCTCAAAAATTTTCGAAGATCGTGAAAAGGTATCCTCAATAATTGGCACGTCCCCGTATACCAACCACTTCAAGTTACCCCCCGGGGTACAGTCCCGTAAAAAATGCTCCAATATTAACGAAGTACGAAACATTGATATCAACTCCGTGCATCACCCAGAGAGATAACTCAATGCATTAAAGATACCCTTACCTAATGTTTCCGGATACATGTCACCATATCCCACTGTTGTCATAGTAACAATAGCCCACCAGAATGAATGTGGTATGCTTTCAAATTTTGTATTAGTAACACCTTCTTCGCAGTAATATGCAGCTGATGCAAACAGGACAATACCAATAACAAGGAAAAATGCCAATAAACCAAGTTCCTGCAAACTTGCCTGCAAATGAAATAAAGTTGAAGTAAAAAACAGGATATCATTTATCACTGTCTACATGTTCACTATTAAGTCATTGACGCACAGTTCCCTATAAGCTATTTATATTTAGCGCACGAAAGGCACGTAAGGAGAAAACGAGAAGGCATAAGAAAATCATGAGCTGCCGTGGCAAGCAATTTTAGTGACTCGAGTGCGCCAAATATCTATAGCTCACAGGAACCAGTGGACCAATTCCTTTGTATTATAACTAGCACAACTTTTACAAGCATTTATATGAAAATTCCTGATCAAATTGGAAATTCTTATTCATATATTATTCTTATTCATAGATATTAAGTTCCAATTGTAAGATCGACTGTGACGGTTTTCGAACCTAGTATTGCTATGGTGATTTAGAGCGTAAAACTCTAAACCAATCAGATTGATTGAATCCTTCTGGTTATAATTCAACAATATATATTACACATTAATATTTATGAAATAGAAAAAGAAAACATGAATATGATCTCAACATTACATCTCTGATGCAAATGTTATGGAATAAAGGGTATTTTTAACGTCTGTCAAAGCTGATCCCCCACCCTCGAAATTTAGTATTTTTTGGTATCAAAATTTAGCTTACAATTGCTCAAGCGTCAAATAAATTTCAAAAATAATTCTGTAACTAGCGATACCAAGTGGGGGAACAGCTTGACGCCAGCCCCCCATCCTTAAAATTTGATCTTTTTTTGAAATCAAAATTTAGTTCACATTTAACTCAGAATTGCTCAGAGGTCAAAACATTTGCTCACGCAGTAGATTTTATTTTCCTGGAATCGCTATTTACTGATTCCGGAAACGGTCAATCTCGACATATGTCGCTTTTTTGGTATTGAAATGTAGATCATACTTAGCTCACAATTATCTAGCTAATTTATAATCTGCTAACGTATTAATTTCTGTGTTATCTGGATTTCTTGACTGGCTCCAAGTCCCGCTTACTTTGATGTGCTGAGATTTGATAGTTGGTAAGCGGCAAACTATCAAAATCGTCATAAAAATAAGTGAGACTTAGAGCAAGTCAACTGGATTTCTAGTTTCAAGGAATGCTGCTATTGTTTACAATCTCAGTTTACCATATCAAGCAAAAATTGCGGTAGACGATAGATATTCGATAAGGTAGCTATGTGGACAGGTTTTAAGGATTCGCCCCCATGGATTAACATCGCTACTTTACAATTGCAAATGAGGCTACTGTATTTCACTGCAGCATCAAAACAAAGGGTTTAATTGAAACTAACTATGATTAGTCAAGATTATTTAAACATTTTTGATTAAATAAATGTGTTCTTGAATTGAATTTTTTTTAAACAGGGCTAGCTTCACGAATATCCAGAGGGACAGCATTCCATAATCTTGAGCCGCATACTGAAAAATGCCCTTTCACTATAAGATTTTGTTCGGGTTCTTATTAGCTGATGTAACAATTTACTATAGGATTGTTTCAAGCAAGCGATCTTTATCGATCTATACGTGACATATTTAATAAGATACTTTGAACTCACTTGAACCTTATCTACTTAAGTTTAAATAAAACATAAAACATATGTGATTTTAATATTACTAATCGATGAAAAGCAATAAAAAGATTACTGGTGTAAACAAACAAACTTATCCCATTGTGGAAAACAAACAAATGAAGAAAGAAAACTTATCTAAGAAGACTTTGTGAAGATATCATAACTCGTACGATATTTCTAAAAGGTGTTAAGTAAATTGCTCATTATTCGTTAACATTTGTGCCTTATTCAGACATGAGAATTCAAAATTCAAAAATAGTCTGAAATCCAGGATACATTGATAAATTTTAATCGATTTCAATGGCAAAGAGTAATAACTAGAGTTTCACAAAGCCCAAAATAGTCTGAAATCCGTCAAAAGTCTGAAAATTATTATGTCTGCTTATTCGATTATGCTTCAGCTTGCATCCAATACATATTTTTTTCTATGTACAGTCTATGCATAGATTATTGAGGCTATGGTCTATGAAATAGCCAAGAAAATCGCCCTCTAAATTTGTTTCTTTCAAGTAGTATTATCTGATAGGCTTGTAAAAAATGAGTCACGTATTAGTTCCAATGTTGCATAATAATTATTAATATCTCTTTTGCAAAGGCTCAGGCCTACTTAAAATTAGCTTCGTTTAAAATTTTATTATTATTATTATTATTATTATTATTATTATTATTATTATTATTATTATTATTATTATTATTATTATTATTATTATTATTATTATTATTATTATTATTATCTATTGTTGACCGGGGTCTATTTTGTCGAATAAGGGGTTAATTTTGACTAATTTGTACTGTAAACTTTCACAGAAAATCAGTTCCAAAAAAAAATATTCAGTAAAATTGAAATGTATTTTAAATGTTAATACTTTCTTGAATATATAACAAATTTGTTTTTCTTCGTTGATTCAAATTAAATTTGAAAACTGTAATCATTATTATTAGCTAAATGATTGCTGAGATAATTCATCTCTAGGATTGGATTTAGTTAAGTTAAGCAGTGCAAAATTTCGCAAGTCAATACATAATCTTACAAAACCGTTACTTATAATAATTGTTTTAAATAAGCCAATGTTTACATCAGGAATGTATATAATATTGATTCGTATTGTATTAATGGATTTCAGCAGATTTCTCATTTTATTTACAAATAATAATCATATGCTCTGTTGATATGTTCTATTTAGAGAAAATCCCCCCAATTGTTTTCTCTCCCGGGGGTAGCCTTCATTGCACTTCGATGGGGTTGTTTAAGTAGAACTTATGAAGGATGAAAATAAAAATATTACAAATCATAAAAACATAAAAATAAAGGAAAAAGTAGTTTAATAAAAAAATTTTAAACAAAAAAAAGGATTTGAACTGTAGGTTAAACTGTATACAAAAAATGATATTATTGACCATATATGATATTATTTTACTGAATACTGAATATATCGTACATTTAAAATTGTTTATGCCAATAAGTTCTCCCTTGCCAATGATTGGCTGACGTCTTTGGTGCCAATATTATATTATTATTATTCATGATTTATGTAATATCCTGGCAGTTGCTGTGAGAGACGATCTAGAGTGTAGATTCATGCAAATGAACATTATCGCACTCGTTGCTCTACTGCATATCGTTTGTATCATTACATGTTATGTTTCATTCTTTAAAAGATATATATACTCAATTATGAGTCGCCATAGCCTATTTACTGACGTTACGTAAGTTACTTTCATAATACAATGTAAACGTGTATCTGATGACGTGATTCTACAGCGTACAACATGTTACACACAATAAAACCCGCAAAAAAGGTCACGGGGATACCGCAAAAGTCAAACAGGTACTATGGTTTAAATATAGTGACATGTGTAGTGGATTGTTTTATGTGTGTTGTGTTACACATAAGATTTTTCCTTTGTTAACTGTAAAACTTCCGTTTGTAGTCACGTATACCTTGTAAATGTAAATCACTGACTGTAATGTATTCAACCTCTTCACGTGCCCTTCGTGGCGACAGCATCTACATTAGCAAAGCTGGTCCACCTTCATAGAGGCTCTGTTTATCAACGGTCATATTAACCCTCATTCATCCTCTCCCTGTTGGTGGCCAGCTACAGTTATTATTACATCAAGTATATATATATATATATATCTCAGAATCGTCTATGCACGCGTGTAGTATTTAATAGTCATCGACTCGTTCCACCCGCTACATATTGGAATTAAGAACATTCCGAGTGAGATGTTCATTAATAAGAGACATTACACTGAAAAACGTCAATCATATTGTATGTAAATTTTCCACAATTAAAACAACAACTATTCAGTCTGATATTTTCTAGAAACTTTAGTTTTGTGGGTCAACTTAATATAACGTGTTTTTTTTTAATTAAAACGAGCGTAATTAATAGAATAACGATTGGATGAATCATTAATACCGTATTTCTACCGTATATTCAAAGTATATGTACCTGGCAAACAGTGGACGTTCTGGATTTGTTTATATTGCCATGAAGGATGATTAGAAAAAACCTATCTTACATTACTTAGTTAAATTACTCTTAAAAACTTGACTCAACTGCGAGCTGAAAGCGTGGACGCTTCACACTGAGTACGGATTAACTGGTAACCGTAATATCGAGGTTCGAGGAACGTCCGATTCGAATAAGTACTTTGAAAGACGGTCACGGAACGTTTAGGGCGGGCGGACGAAAATAAACGTCCATGGAACGTTCCGTGAGCGTTCACTGTTTGCCGGGTAGGTCAACTTACAATTGACATCCATTATTATAGAGTATTGAAAAATAATTTGACAAAGTAATATTTGTAGACAATCAACCACAAATGTCATGGGAAAATCTGTGAAGTCATTGAATCAGATCAGTAAATCTAACGGTACTATACGTACCGTTTACCATACGTACATGTCTGTGTACAACTGACTTTTATTACGACAGTTTATATCAAATTAAAAGTACAAAATGAATTCGCTACAAGCGAAGCAGAATACAAGTGCTTCGGTGAACCCGGTGGACTCCGGAAATCCGGTTAACAAATGCTAATATGATTTCGGTTTTAGTTTTCCAAATACTGTATTACAAATTCTGCATCAGATCTACTGTTTACCAAGTTTACATTTTGACAGTGAGTCTGCGAGAAGGCTACCCATTTATATACTGAATTGCATGAAACATCCACTCAGGAAAGGACGTGCAGATTACTTTTCGTACGACTTCAATTTCTAACTTGAAATTGAAAAGTTTATGTAAACTGGAGCTATACATTAGGGCTTTGAAAGTCTCCGTTTTCCAAAAGTATGGGAGTAGCCCGTGGGATAATTATAGGCTCCTAAATTTTCAGAAATTTATTACGTTCCGCTTTATGGTATTTTGATTCTATTGTTCTAGGCTCATCCAATGTATATTATAGATACTGAAAATATTGATTATAAGCTAGCACGAATTGTAAATAAAGTCAGATATAAATTCAGGGTTGTTTGAAAATTGATTAAGTGTTCAGCCAAATACTGTATTCAAGTAACCGAAAAAACATGAGGGTACATTTTTTACGTGAATTCAATCCCACTGGGAATTCAGAATGATGTTTAGAGTTTGATAATATCTAGGTTGTAGACAACCCGGATATATGCTATTATTATAGTTCCCGGGAGGACGTCCAGAGATCGTACATCGGCTGTGTTGGAAGTCATGGCGTGTAATTTTCAAGGGTTGCCTAGACTTCAAGATTCTCGTCAAATTTATCGAAAACCATAAACCCCGGTATCAAGTTAGAAAAACGTCGCCTACGCAGGAACGACATAAGTCGATTTCTGAACATGTACAATCTCGTTTAATTCTAAACATGAAAGTCCCCTCCGGAAATTGTTCTTGCCGGTATGTTTATTGTTGTTTGCAGCAATATAGTATTTACGCAGTTGCCTGCTTAATGTCAAATATATAATACAAGAAAACACGTGCGTTGAAATTGTGGCCTCAAAGCTGTAGAGAAATAAAACGCGAGGCGGCTTTTTGTGACCTATTCATAGTAAGTTAATGTCAAATATATGATACAGAAAACACGTGCGTTGAAATTGAGGACCTCAAAGTTGTAAAGAAATAAAACGCAAGGCGGCTTTTTGTGATCTATTCATAGTTAGTTAAAGTCAAATGTAAGATAAAGAAAACACGTGCGTTGAAATTGAGGGCCTCAAAGTTGAAAAGAAATAAAACGCAAGGCGGCCTTTTGTGACCTATTCATAACAAGCTAATGTCAATATCAATACTGCATCCCAATTTTAACATGACAAATAAAAAGGTTTACTTTGACAAGTTCTATTTGCATTTTGTTATATGAGAGATAGAAAACATGACCTAAAAACACAAATCATAGCTTTCAAATTTAAATTTAGAATGAAAACAATGAGACAATTCTTATCATTTAACATAAAATATCGTATATTAAACATAAACAATGAAAAGCCTAACAAAATAACCACAACAATAGAATCAATATTTGCAAGATCACTTACCCTAAATGTATAACCCAAGATTTTCAAACCTTTGCTGTATCGTGAAAGCTTGAAAATTCTGAAAACTCTTACCAAACGTAAAACCCGAAGAATTGATAAGCTTGAAACATTACTATTAGTTGAGCTTAAAATCAAAGTTATATAAAACGGTAATATAGCCACGACATCAATAACATTTAATAATTGGTATAAGAATTTGATTTTCCTTGGACTGCTTATTAATCGTACAAAATACTCCAAAGTAAACCATGAAATACATACGCATTCAATCATATATAATATATGTTCATATTTTGGATTAACTTTTTGCAGATATTCAATTGGGGAAGTCCCGTTTGTGCCATTGTAAACAGGTACACGGATTTTAAATTCCGGTAATGTTTCAACACAGAACATAACAATTGATAAAATAATTATCGTAACTGAAAATAATGCAACAATTCTTGCAGTAAGTGATGTATCTGGATATTCAAATAATTCCCATGCATTTCTTTGATATTTATTCTTTGGTAAGATACGATCCAATTCACCAGGTGACGACGGTGGAGAATGAGCATCAGCTTCATCATCAAAACCAAAAAATCTCAATTCAGCACAAAATATCCTTTCATCAATTGATGTTGGTTTAATTAATAAACCACTTTGACAATATGTTAATATCGATGAGAAACATTTACGATTACGATCAAAAAAGTATTCTTTCCTTATTGGATCATAGAAATATTCGCGTTGTGGTAAAGCCAACAAGCAGTTGGGAGATTTCTTAACTGTACTCTCGAATGTTTCAAATCTCTTACCAGATATATTTATTACAAGACGTTTTTTTTCATCTTCTGATGATTCAGTGTTACATCTATGTCGACGATCAATTACTGGTGGTATTTTTAATCTATCACCCATTATCCAAGCTAATGCAGATACCAGAGCTTGCTTCACACGTGGCCCGGTACTATTACCTTCAAATGTTGATAAATTTTTCGATGACTGCTTCCCGCTTTGTTGTTTTGACTTATGCTTGAGTGATTCTGCAGAGGACGAGCGATAAGACAATATATCGCGTTCCTTTGTAGGCGTCAAGATATGATGTTTTTCTTCAAAAGAATTTTGTTTATTGGTTACAGAATTCAAATTTTCCAAACTGTAGCTATTATGTGTGCTGTTTTTCCGAACAACAGGGTGATGTACTGGATGGCATAGTTCTCTTTTAATGACCTGTGTGGACAATTTTCTGGATGTTGAGCAGCCGCCCCGTTGTTCCCCATTTTTAACGCCGTCGATAGAAAGCCTTTTATTGTTCATATCTACGTAAAAAACAGTGTTTCTCTGAAAAGAAAGCACTGCGTAGCTATTTTAGTATAATTGACACATATAACTAGATATAAATTCCCATAATTCAAACGAGATACTCATGCAGTGCTAAACAAAACGATGATAATCATAAAGGCCAAAGATGAATTCGTCAAAATCGTTTTCAAACATCCATTTTTAATACTTTTATTAAATTTCCAAAGATCACCCAACAATCAATTAATTAATAATCATTCGATACCTTACTTTAACCAAAGAAGAACTTACTAGTCACTTCATTGTGCGAAAGAGATTTCCAATTTCCATGAAAATATTCTACAAAAAAGATAGAAATAGATTCTCCATAGCCTATATAGATATAGCAGAATTCCAGCTAAATATTTATGTCGTTTTATTAATTTGATAAATATACGATGATATCATAATAAAGTAAAATGTTGCCAACAATTAAAGGCGCATAACGTATATTAAAAAGTATATTCCACCTTTGGAAATCGTTTAACTACGTTGCTGAAACGATAAATTATTATATTTAAATGTTTCACCCCACAACATCTGACATAACGATATAAATTCTAAATACCCTTAAAATCCTTTACAATATTTTGAAATCTTATTGTTGCTACTTCTAAAAGCTAAATTTATCTACGATCGATAGACAGCAATAAATCTATTATTTTATTTCAACTCCTAAAATAAACAAAATCTTATTTATAATTGCTTAAAATTTCAAAATACTTTCAAATTGGCAAAACAAAACAAAAAAGAAATGCATTTATACAAAATTTATGAAATTGCAACAAACTTACAAAATAGTTTCAATGTACAAACACTTGGTCAGAAAGCTCAATCCCGCGGTAATATTAGTTTCTCTTTAGATCAAGAGTTGTTATAACGAGAATGTTGTAAAAAAAAATTCAGTTAGACAGACAAACATGTTACAGTATTTTGGTATGTTTTGATTGTATTATAACTGACAAAAATATTTTTCAATTTCATTTATATTTGAAAAGACATAAAGTTTATAATGACAAAACAAGTCATCAAAACTAAACAAAACTGACTTCCTTTCTATTATATTTTTGTTTTTCAAGTTTATTGTACAGCTAAGTAAATTCGATCAAAATGTAAAAGCCTAGATTTATTTCCATGTCGATTATATTATAGCGCAGTATGCTAGATACGGTGTTCGTAATTCTAATTTAGTTATGTGATCAAATTATGTGAGTACTTACACGCCGTAGAATTGGATAGTTTATTCTTTATAGATTTCAAATAAAGACAAATATTGAATTAGAAGATTAAAAATGAGCCTTATAATAAAAATATGACAGGTTTTCAAGAAGTTATGACCTCAAATAAAGAGTTTACAACTTTTATAATCGTACATAATGATGATTTTCATCCGGATATCGATTCGATACCGACAGATGCTCTCCGATATTGATCTTGCTCATATTTAGATAAGTTATATATTATAATCGGCAACCAACCCTGTCTGAAAAGTCAGTCGCAAAAGAAAGGTGATCTTACACATGCCACAGAAGTATTATTATTAATAGCATAGAATCCCTGAAATAATCTCTTCACATAATGTAAGCAGATCACATTCATGAATTATAGAAACTTCATAAGAAATAATCGTATTCTCCTGCGGTATGGAAACTATATAACATGAAACGAGCTGTTGAAAAGCTATAAACGGTCGAATTACATTAGTAGCTCGAGGCCAACTATCAATATAATATAATATTAGCTATATTATAATATTACTTACCTAAGTATGGTAAAATATCGGGCAAAATACTTACCGGGCAAGCAAGAACAGCTAAGAAAGGTCATCTCAAAACAAGAAGATAAAGTTGCATGGAATTATGAAAATTAGTATTGTCAGCTTTAGCTACTACAGTAGGTAATTATTTCTCAACAATTTAAGAACAGTTCATTGTCAGAGTACGATTTTAATGAAGATTGGAGTTGAGCTGAGAAGAAGAGTCACGGAGGAGTGCAAGAATGAGACAAAGACTTGTACGTAGCCTGCGTGCAGACCAAAACATATCTTGACGAAAGTAACCTTTACACTTTCACGAAGATAGGTTTTAGTCTGCACGCAGGCTACTTTTAACTTTGAAATTCAAGAGAATCACGTTTTTTAGTCGAGCTTTGCTTCATCTCTTGTGTTCAATACATCATACATTATATACTTACATAGCTATTTCAAACTTGGCTTATATGATAAACTTTTAATCGCGATCATTCTCATTCTCAACTGAGGGACCGCTCATTATTTATGACCGGGGTTGGGGCCGAAGAGCTATATATTCCTATTATCCTTTTATTTCTTTTTATCGAGGTGATTGTTCTTGATACTCCTTGTACAAAGATATGGAAGTTCTTGTTTCAAGCTAGCAGCCAAAATTGCTGGTTTAGATGAAAATGAGAGTTAAAAATGCATCACTTCCTTTCTCCTTGTACTTTAAAGGAAATTGGTGATATCATTGCATCATTTTTTTGTTTAGCAAACCTTTTTTGACAATCATTTTTTATTTACCCAACCCCAATCTCTTCGGCCCCAATCCCGGTCATAAATAACGAGCGGTCCCTAACCAACAAAAACATTCCCCATATAGTAGTAGCTGTTACACAATTTTTCCTTTTGTAATATTGTTATCAGTTTGATCCAAGCAGGTTGAATTGAAATCAATGTTTCAATTGATGGATTGATTGGTCAAAATAGCACATTACTGTACCGGCAAAATGGACGGGATTGGCATGTGCTCCTTGCATACTCTAAATATAGCAAGTGAGAAGTCGGGTGAAAACAAGTCGTCCCATGAGGTACTAACACCAAATGACCTATCAAGACGACAAACAAGACATTATATGGCAAAACAGGAATTACACTTTTCTTCGGCAGCAAAAAGATCATACAAAAACGATTGGCACTAGTAGAACATGCGAATCGCAGGCGTGATACGCCATTGGAGCTTATGAAGTTACGATGCAGCCCAAAACTCAACCAACAGCGTCTCATCGACGTCGGGGTGCTTTACCCAGCTCCGGTCATTGCCACCTCCTATAACTACAGAGCTAAGATTGATGTATCTATAGCTATAATCGTTGCAACAAGTGCCTCGCAATCCCTCGTGATGTTCTCCATTTATTCAACTGCCAAGCGCTTCCACTGATCTATATAATAATAATAATAATAATAATAATAATAATAATAATAATAATAATAATAATAATAATAATAATAATAATAATAATAATAATAATAATAATAATAATAATAATAATAATAATAATAATAATAATAATAATAATAATAATAATAATAATAATAATAATAATAATAATAATAATAATAATAATAATAATAATAATAATAATAATAATAATAATAATAATAATAATAATAATAATAATAATAATAATAATAATAATAATAATAATAATAATAATACTAATAATAATAATAATAATAATAATAATAATAATAATAATAATAATAATAATAATAATAATAATAATAGTAATAGTAATAATAATAATAATAATAAAAATAATAATAATAATAATAATAATAATAATAATAATAATAATAATAATAATAATAATAATAATAATAATAATAATAATAATAATAATAATAATAATAATAATAATAATAATAATAATAATAATAATAATAATAATAATAATAATAATAATAATAATAATAATAATAATAATAATAATAATAATAATAATAATAATAATAATAATAATAATAATAATAATAATAATAATAATAATAATAATAATAATAATAATAATAATAATAATAATAATAATAATAATAATAATAATAATAATAATAATAATAATAATAATAATAATAATAATAATAATAATAATAATAATAATAATAATAATAATAATAATAATAATAATAATAATAATAATAATAATAATAATAATAATAATAATAATAATAATAATAATAATAATAATACTAATAATAATAATAATAATAATAATAATAATAATAATAATAATAATAATAATAATAATAATAATAGTAATAGTAATAATAATAATAATAATAAAAATAATAATAATAATAATAATAATAATAATAATAATAATAATAATAATAATAATAATAATAATAACAATAATAATAATAATAATAATAATAATAATAATAATAATAATAATAATAATAATAATAATAATAATAATAATAATAATAATAATAATAATAATAATAATAATAATAATAATAATAATAATAATAATAATAATAATAATAATATATGGCGAAAGAGTCAAAGAATACACATTCTTTACTGTTACTCAAGTTTCACGCATTTCACAGCGATCTTCAGACATATTTCGTAATCAGTGAAAAATATACATGATCTACATTCTATGATAGTTTATGATAGGTTACATTTCTCAAAATAGCCAATTTTACCCAATTTTAGCCCATCAACCAATTTTAGGGAGTTACCACCTGGGGGTGATGCTGTTGGAACGTACTGATGGATAACATTTACTAAAAGTATGCAAGTTAGCGAAATGGGAGATGATTGGGAGATTACTCAATCCGAAGACTTCCAAAGACTCACTCGATCATTAGAAGTTCTGAACATCGTTCAAACAATTAAAAATATTTATAAAAGGTCACATCTCTCAATGCATTAGAACAACATATAGGTATAGTTGTGGTATCATTCATTTAATCTTATACTTTCGTACATCGTGAAATCAAAACATTATCTTCGATAAACAGAGATACAAATCTACGGTCCACACTCCAATTGGTTATGAAGGGATGAAGAAACTAATCCGAAATTTGACAGACAAATGTGAACGATTTAGATGGATAGGCGTATCTCGGAATTAATATGTTCATTACATTTAATTATTTAATCCTCAGAAGTACACCACGCCTATAGCTTTGGTGAAATAATTTGTCAAAAGTATTATTGTTTTTTCAAAACTATTTAACTACATTTGACATTTTAACTACATTTATCTGTGATTTTGATTCAAAATAAAGCACATCAACAACAACAACAACAACAACAACAACAACAACAACAACAACAACAACAACAACAACTCGTACTGATATGTAGCTTTGGTGGAATAATTGGTTAGAAGTATAATTGATTTTTCAAAACCATTTACATATATTTAAACAAAATGAAATATATTGACCTTTCTTCTGTGAACTTTTCAAATGAATTAGTATATGCGAAAAATATACTGATAAAATTACCTAATGATCGCAAAAAAGGCGTGAAACTATTACATAGTAACAAATATGAATGTCTGATTTATTGTGTCGATTTATCATTATAATGAGGTTTGCATTGTAAAATCGTAATTTCCTTATACAAACTCGCGTATTGTTTAAATACAAAACTGGCATAAAAAAGTAATTTTTATTATATTTTTACCGGTTTAATGTAATCGAAGCATTAAGTAGCAATAAAAAATCATGAAAATGATCCCTAACTACAATTATATATCAAATAATAGCTAGGAGTGGATTTGAGAAGGGATTTAAGAAGACGGAAACACAAAAAAAGAAAAACAGAGAAAAGGGTCTTATGTTGTACAACAAAATCGTATCGTTTGCCAAAGCCTTTAAAGTGGGCAAACGCAAGTAATTGACTTTCTTTATAGACCTATCAGAGTATTGAGAACTTTCTTGGTAACTTTTTATTAATTTTTTTATTTGTAAAAAAATAAAACATAAGGTGTATTTTTGCACAGGCAAGCAGAAGGGAATTATATAATAACTAGCAATGAGTGTAGTCCATAATGGACCTTCTATGATAAAACTTACAGTCAGTATTATGTATATAATAATAACATTTACACTGATGTCCAGCCTAATGAGAGTGCTTATACAGTAGCTAATTGAATCAAACTTATCCAATCTTTATACCAAAATGTTCTAGGGAGGAAGAGGTCACAATGTCTTCCGTTAACTGGTTCCGTAAGGGAATTATGCAATAAAAAACTGAGTAAAACATGCAATTATCTACAGGTGGTGAACATGCAACGAATTGCATGAAATGTCCTCACAGATTACTCATGTTACGTTGTTTTAAAAAATGGATAAGGAAAGTCAATTAGATTTGCATGTAAATCAAATTTGATCTTGTGGCACGCAGGCAAGGACGTGGGCAAATTGGCGGTGTGTCTAAACAGCGGAAGCGCGGAAGTCATTGCTTAAATCAGGTTTTAAACAATGACTTCCGTGATTCCGCGCTTCCGCTGTTTAGACCCATCCGGCAAATTGGCTATATGGGAACCACGCATAAATGAATGTGATAGTCATCATCTTTATATTGCTGCTCTATAGCACAATTAAGTACTAAGTATAATTAACTTATATACAATCAAATTTCTAATCAAATAATTTATTCCAATTCAATGGCTAAGAAATTTGTACATCGATAAATTTTAACAGAAAAAGGGGAGGGACAAAATAGTTTAGAGACTTTTTATAGAATTTTAAGTAATATGGTAACTATGATTACCGTATTTACGGATACTATTAGCTACGCATGGTTAAGATAAGTAGGAATTGTGAAACGTTTGTTAAGCGCTTATTGCAAAGAATTTAAAAAACGATTGGCAGTTACACTATGAACGCTTTGTTTAGACTATTTCAAAAGTTTCCAACATGGATTTCAAAAGTTTCCAAGATATAGTTAATAGCTATAAATCAATTTAAAACGTTTTTGTAAAATTCTTTCCAAAATAGCATTCCAAAGTTAATTATTAAATTGTGGAAGGAATAATTTTAATTGATCATTAACAATCTATCTATAACGAGATCGTTTTAATCGTATAAATGCACCAATATTCATTGGGTGTTATAATGAAATTGATTCAATCAATCTGATTGGTTTAGAGTTTGTAGCCAAATCACCAAGGTTCGAAAACAGCAATCGATCTTACATGATTCGAAATTCATTCCATTACATTCGAATATCACGAATGAGAATTTCCAATTTGATAAGGATGTTTCAAAAACAATTCATGAGAAAGAAGGTCATGTCTATGTTTGTAAAAGTTGTGCTAGTTATAATACAAAGCAATTAACGCACAGTTTCCTGATGCCCTCTCGTTTTCTCCTTACGTGCCTCTCTTGCCTCAAATATCAATAGCTCATAGGAAACTATAACAAAGTTAGTTGGAAATTGATAGGAAACTGTACGCCAATTGCTAAATAACAGATGGCATCTATTAAGCTAATTCAGACCCAGAGGCTATTTGAGTCCACACAAAATTATATTATGCCAAAATCGGAAAATAGATTCACTGTATGTTTTGAAAAAAATACCTATAAATGTAATATTACATAAAATTATTAGATAGTATCCAATGACAAGAAATAGAACTCGATATCATTTCAAAAAGCATGACTCACCATGAATTTGTTAAGATTTTTTACAATCTTAGAAAGAGTATGGACTCCTTTTACAATATTATATGATGTAATTACTGTTAAAAAAAATTCGGTCAAAAATTAAAATGAATCATAAATAAGAATACGATAGACTAACTTTTCAAAAGTCTTAAACATTTCGTATTAAAAATTTCTTCCTGAAAATTACCCCACTTCTAAAACTAACTTACTAAATTTCTGCATCGTTTCTAAATTTCTAAAAAAAAAAAAACCGTTTTCGTATGTTAAATGATACAAATTTCTCATGTAAACGTAAACATGCAGTTTATTTGTAAAGTACGTAGTAAGTAACAGAGGTGTACGGAGTCGGAATTTTCAAATTCAAAATCCGAGAAAAGTCCTAATAAAAGCGTTTTCCTCCGAGTCCGGCTGCGATGTGTAAGAAAGTAGACTTCAACTCCGACTACACCTCGAAAATATTTCGAGAAATCCCTGCAAAACTCCAGAATGTATGGACTTATCACCCTCAATTCAAGCAAACATAAGACGTGCAAAATATACTAACATGTGTAGAAATATCTACACAATTTTCCCCGCGATTCGCAACGTTGAAATACTTTAAGAAATTACTAGGAGTGCACTTTAGACTCCGTCTCCGACCCGGGGGGGGGGGTAACTCCAGTAGGACGGCTATACGGTAAATAAATCTATTTTCTCTCTGTTTGAAATTGCAATATTTTAAATAAATGAAATAATATATTAATTAATATTAAATAAATCTAGGTCGTTACATATATATTGATAATCTTTTTGTACATATGTCTAAATTTCTTAAATTGTTAATATGATTGCATTAAAGTTAATTCATTGTTCTTTTATGAGCGATTTAAATAAACAAATAAGGTGAATAATTATGAATTTTAATCATAGAACCTGCTCAGTAAGTAAGTTTTAATAAATATTGTCAGGTTGAAAAAAAAAAATTGTCATTACAAGGAATCTGCAGTATTGATAATCTGCCATTAGGTAGTGTGCATGTTAGAAGTTGTTTAAAGAATATATCAGACATAACTTGTAAGTATAGTCTATTGGCAATTAAAAAATGTACATTATTATTAATTATAATTATATGCATAGAGGCCATTAATGAAGTGAGTAGTCCTAAGTCTCCCTTGAGGGAAGAGGGGTCAAACAAAATGCGCAAACATCAATTATAGGCTTACTGTCTACAATGGAAATTAGAGAGAAGGTTAGATTATTACGATTGTACATACACATATCCAATATCTTCATTTCTTTTTTAATGGTTTTTCAAGCATCTACAAATATTAAAAATAAAAACTTAAAAACTTGATTTTATTGGTAATTGAGTTTGAAATTATGAAGATGCACTCGGAGACCTTAGTTTGGTAAACCTAAGAGTACAAGTAGGCATACAGGTAATTGGTGGGAAGAGGAAATGCTTTTACTGTTAGAACAACAAAGCGAAGTTCTCAACCAACCGTGGTCTGCTTGATTGATACTGTAATGAGCAGAGGGCAAACCTGGCAAAAAATTCATTGATTTCATGAACAGTTCATGAATTTTACAAATCTCCATGAACATTTTTGCAATGAGAACATCTTACAGTTTAACTACTATACACACATTCACAAAAAGTTCATGAACATCTTATAAACAGTTCATGAACGTTACAAACATTCACAAACGTTCAAGGGAGGATTAGCTCAGATGGCAGTGCAACTGAATTTCGACTGTGGTTAAAATCTCCAGAAAAAGTTAGCTCAGTCTTGACTTTATCTAATACATCAAACAAGTACCATCTAAGGATGGCAGATGGAATGGTCCAGAGGGATTTGCACTGTGAGTAGCTGTGACGCATCATTGCGCATTGACAATTAAGGCAAATCTGCCATGAGACCTGTTGCAATTGATCTGCATTGTAGCGTGAGAGATCAATATAACATTTAACATCATTGCTCTCAGTGAAAAGAGACAACCCCCTAGAAACAGAGGAGTTGTACGGGTGCTTTCCGTAGGGGCCTACAGTCTCAATTACAATTAATTTACAAAAAGCTCATGAGCTTTGCAAACATTCATAAACAGTTTATGAACATCTTACTGAACTTTATAAACATTCAAAACAGTTCATGAACAATTGATAAATTTCCAACACAAAAATCCAACATTTTCAAAATCAATCACAAACCAACCTTTGCATTTGCTTCATCCATTGATCATATCCATCAGTTTTATTCACATCATAGCACATGAAATTGTATATAATAATCCAAAAAGTAGATTCAATTTGGCTGTATTTTGTGCAATTGAAGTTAAATTCTTTGTTTTGAAATCATGATCAAGATTTAATGCATAAGGTATGGTAAAAATTGGCAAAATAAACCATATTGATATTTTAATGGTCATTGCAATCAATATCATATAAGGAATAAATATCAATCCAAAATATAATAGATATGAACCAGTATATCCTATTAATATCGCAATGGTTAATACACCAGCTTGACGATCAGAATCACAATCACGTGAATTATTTCCATGTAAAATAGCTTCCGTATTCAAAACAATAGGTATTACATACAAAGCTGGGTAAAAGTTTAGTTGTCCATTTTGTACCGTGTAAGATGATACAACACATGCTGGACCAAATATAAGTAATACAAGGCAGTCACCAAGCGCATAATATTTTAATCCAATACTACCTGTATAAAGATACGATCCACTTAACCCACAGAAGAATAACAATGCTAATATTTCAAGTTTTGCAGGTGATATAAACAATAATATTACAAAACTAATTAATCCAATTCCATAACTTGTTAGACTAAGTCGCATTACTTCTTTTGGCGTTAATACATTTTTCGTTAATGTAATATCGTCAGAGGTATCATTATCAATACCACGGATATAATCATAATAAGTATTTATCAGATTACCAGCAGCATGTACTGATATGACAATTATTAATGTTAGTAAAAACGCGACAGATGAGAATTGTTGTTTATCTTTATACGATAATATTGCACCTGAAACAGCTGGGATAATACTTGCAGAGAAAGACCATGGTCGCATAGCCTTCAAGTAAAGTTTAAGTTGTGAAATAGCATCTGTCGTTACATTGCTTCTTGGCATTGAGTTCTTCTCCATGATAAGATTCTATTTCTATGGTAACGAAGCAAAGTAACACAGTCAGAGGAAAGAATAACAAGCAGTTACAGATGCAACTTCACTTCAGGTAAATAGGCCACCTAGTTACTAGATCTAAATTCCTTATTCATGTTAAAAATACGTCAACATTTGTTTTGACATCGGGTTCCTGGGGGCAGGGTCCGACAAAGTCCGGGAACCTGGGAACCAGGTTCCCGGAAGGTTTGGGCAAATTCCGAAGAATTCCGAAGAATTTAAACTTTTCCCGTTCAAGTTTTGTAAATTAAATTCCGAAGGTTGGAAGATTTCGTCAGTTATCCGAAGTTTTCAAATTAATATAATTTATTTAATAAGAATTAATATTTACATGTCTTTATATTTAATATAACTATGTCTATTTATTCATCAACATAATAAACAGTTCAATTTTCAACGTAAGTGTCTCATTACACACTCGCTTTGTTTCATAACAATGTGTGAAGTACGTCAGGCGTCACAACATTCGAACTGAATGAATGATTAATTGATGTGATCTCGCAAACTCGTAAACGCAGAAGTATTTTATTCCATCTCGCCTTCACAATCATCGCGAGCAAACTAACAAAATTATTCTGCGTTCAGTTTGAAAATCGTGGTTACATTTGTTTATCTATCGTATTTGTCTTTGAGTTGACGTGGCTTCTCTAACTTCGGCATCTTCACGGCTTTCGTTGTCTGTAGGCCTACATTAAATTATTATTCTTGAATATTTGAATTAGAATTTCCATTAAACATTATTCAAGTATTTCGGTAACTTTATATATACATGTCTAGTTTTGTTTCGAAACAAAATGAAGTCTAATCATGCTCATAGTGTCTACAGTTTGAGAACATGAACATGTCTGTGTAGCAGGATATTCGGCAATTCACGACTGATGTTGTCTGTGGATTCGAGTCGATTCGATTCGCGATTTAATATTCACAACTATTTGCGTTGGCTTCAACTTCGAGCATCGAACATATTTTGAACAGTTCGATAATTGCGTTTGCGTATGATTGTATCGAGATAGAATCAAATGAAAGTACGGAGTACGTGTTAAGTAAAAGTCTTCAGCAGACTCTTTGTAAAATCTTTGTTAACGATGAGATATTTCGGCTATTACGATCACAGTTTTATAATTATCTTTCCGTTGTAAACTATAATTTGCTGATTAAAGATGTGTTCTTGGAACTTGACAAACAACGAAGTTTGATCAGTTGTAATGCATTTCAAACAGTATATTTCTTTAGTTATACCAATCAGAAGGGGGTAATAACAAAATTGAAGCCCATCCAAACTACAACTGAAAAACAGCGATTCCAATGATACGTAACATACTTATTATTATATCTTACTTGAAAACCGACTGAGAATACAGCAGAAAACATTACCATGGAGCACAGGCATACTTTCGCATTTATAGGTATAAAGATAAGCTATATATTTATGAAAATTTCCATACCTATGACTCTGAGACGGGCTTTTGAAACAAGTTAAAAAATTTACGCAAAAATGACTATAAACGCTATTTCCGGGAAAAATTTTCCGAAGAAATTTGAGAAAAAACTCAGGTTCCCGGAAGGTAAATTCTTTTGTCGGACCCTGCCTGGGGGGGGAGGAGCGGACGAGTGTCACCCAGACTGCAGAGTTTGTAATTGACGGGGCTCATTTATTTTTTAAATCATATTTTTGTGCGGCTGGAAGCACCGTTTTTGTTACTTTTCTCCTGTTCTGCGGCTGGATTTAGTTGAAAACGTATAGAAAACTGTAAAATCGAGACACAATGTGCGGCCAGAGAGGGGCCAGATCAATATTGAAATTCTTGTTCTGCGGCTAAGATCTTAGCCACAAACAGCAAACTCTGCAGTCTGGAGTGTCACAAGCCACAATTCAGACTCACCCGGTCTGCACAGCATGGCAGCTGTGCCCCTCAGATGAAAATTTTTCTCGGGATTGCTGCCCCTGTGAAGCCCATAGTGGAATCCGTCATGTATGTTACGCCGGATATATTCGGCGTAGAAACGCTGGATACATCGGGCGTAGAACTGAGTTGATTTTACGATTTGATGGTTTCAAAAAAACCTAGGGGCTTGTACGTAGGCTATTGCCGCCCCCGAGTTCCGAGATCTCGTTGAGATTCCTATTATTTGCAGACTGGGCTGGGGCTCAGTGGCTCACGTCTCATGAGCGATCAGTCAATGTCATGTCAAGCCAATAATCTGCATTTGCAGAGCGGAAATTTGAAGTTTGACTGTAGAAAGTTGAGTTAAGGCAGACCTTCCAACTTGGGATTTGAATAAATAGTGAGATTTTTGAAATTCCGTATTTTGGGGATAAAATACAGGGGCCTCCCCGAAGAGATGGTCCAATTATAGGGGTTTGAGGGCATGCATTTCATCATGGATTCAGAATGGCTTGAAACGAAAATTTACGACAACATTTTGGATAATGTTGACACTTGAAAACATAAAGCAGTTCAGAAACAACAGCCAGAATAATCCAACAGAGTATAAATTAAGATGTTGAACCTTAATTAGATTATCAAAGAGTTTACACACAGAAAGTAGGGACATTTTCTTAAGATTGGATTTTGCAATCGAGAAAGTTAGAAAAACCATGAGACCGTGAGAATCAGTGTAAAAGCGTGAGACTCACGGCTAAGCCGTGAGACTTGGAAGGTCTGGTTAAGGCCATGATAAATACTTACCAAATTCTTTCTTACAATTGACAGTTGAAATAATGGAGCAAAGTAATAGTAAATCCGTCAATACGATCAAACTCAATCAATCATATCATCGACTAGGACAAAGATTTTCTGCTTTTCTGTAGGCCTTTTTGAAATGCCTCAATATGATTCGAACTTTTAGTATTCAGCCTCGATGAACCTAAGTCTCAGAATCTAATCTCAGAAGATCAAAACAGCAAAATGGCTTTCGACGAAGTGAGTTCCCCTTCTCTTGCATACAAGTTCTCTAACCAAGAATTCAAAGCAGATAACTGTAAGTACTCCTTCTCAATAATTAGATAAAGGATATGAACATTATGCCTATTGTGTAATTGAAATGCTGGTATTTCCAAGTCTGGATGCCGTCAAAAATTTCAAGCAAATAAATGTCAGATCATGTCCAACTTTTCAACACTGTTGTTCCCAAAAATGTCTCCGAACCGGATTCATGAAACATCATCAGAACATCAATACCACGTAGCACCTTATCCTCTGTTTATTAATTTGCTTCCACTGACAGCAGTCATTAGAAAGGTCTCATAAGTTTTCATGCCTCAGCGTGATCCCAGTTTGCAGAGTGAGAGTTCGACAGAGATAATATTTTCAGCATTCCCAGCTGCCCTCCATAATTTTGTTGAAAACTATAGAAAAATCCCAGGATTTAACAATCCGTTCCCCAAATTTCCGAATAGTCATCTACATTTTACATCCGGCGTAACGTACATGAAATCCACTAGGCCGATAGTCATTGTAGTCATTGATATTTGATTTTATATTATTTCAGATATTAAAGATCTTTCCAAAAAGATCGACACTTATCGTGACTTGCGTGAGCATCGTCATCAAGTTGCAACACTTGGCGAAGAGACTGCTGTGTCTATGAAGAAAAATGTTTATCGAAATTATACGCAATTTATTGACACATCGAAAGAAATTTCTTGTATCCTTATGAATATTTTGTAGATAGAATAGCTCAGAAACAGTTCCTGAACATTCATGAAGTTTAACATGTTTTTTGGGACGAAGCCAATCAATTTGACTCAGACCGACCCTAATATTCTGCATTATATATCTTCCATGTATAAGATGAATAAAGTCTTTGCTATGGACTGTGAACTTCAAACAAATTCATCAAAATATGTTAAATAACTTGAAAATATGAAAACTTGATAAAACTACCACGAAACAGTAGAGTTACATTAATCAAAAGCTGTGTAGCCTACCCTCTTTCCCTTCAGTCTCCTTCAAAATCATTCGCCATGACTGTTCGTCTTTTTTAATGCTGTTCTCTTGTCTTCTCTAGTATGCATCGTAGTTCTGTGATATGTTAAGCCTTGACATGAATTTTATAGACCTTGAAGCAGAGATGTATCAATTAAGTCATTTATTAACTGAGCAGAAAGGACTGCTTGTTTCTCAAATGGAGATGAATCTGATTGAAAAAGTTACCAAAGGTACGTCAACAGTTTTTTTCGGAGTTTAATTTACGTAAGCCTAAAGACCTGTGCAAGCTACGGAAGTATTTGCGCAACTTCTAAATCCTTCGAAAATCCTTGTCGTTTATCCACTCTTTCAATTTTGTTTGACGTGTTGCATCTTGTATTTCGTATACTGCATCGTGTTTGATGGCCATCAAATATTTTTGTGGAAGGATTTTTATTTAACGCCGTTCCTACCACAAATAGGAAAACAACTTTATATCATATCAAATAATATTTTATGGTCTTTCAAAGCAACTTTGTTTTATCTATGAAAACTTGATATCATCTTTAAGAACTTTATATTATCATTGAAAACTTTATATCGTCTTTGAAAACTTTATATCATTTTTGAAAACTTTATATCATCTTCAATAACTTTGTGTCTAAAAAGTTTATGTCTGAACACTTTATGTCTAAAAACTTTATGTCTAAAATCTCTGTCTAAAAACCTTGCCTAGACTATAACTAGACTCTTGTCTAGTCTTGTCTATGACTAGACTAAAGTGAAATGTCACGCCAAAGTGAGGTTGTTCCATAGGTTGTTGGATGGATTAAAATGGCGTCCTTGACTACCTCGATAATTTCCGACATATTAACAACAATTGTCAATTGGGTTGTCGAACTTAATTGATAAGTTCAAAGAAGAGAAATTGGATCATTATATGATCCCATCACTCCAAGATGCTGATCTTGTTCGTCTCAGCGTTTCTACCATTCGTGACAGAATACACCTTTAAAGATAAATGCTGGTAACAGCGAGAATTAGAATTTGCCCAACCAACAACTGTAAGTACATCGATAGATGTAACACGCCAGATGAAACAGATCTGTTGCGTAAAAGTTGCCATCATTTGTCCATGGCTTAATGATACCTGCATTAGGTCTATCATAGATTCGGTGAGATAAATTCATAAGCCAAATCATAAACAAATCTTCAAAAAAAAAGGTTGAAAATGCTTTAGTTATCCTGAAGTTTAAACATAAACCTCTTGTCAATTAATGATCACAGACTTAGTCAGATGGCCAGTATCTGAGAATTAGGCCTTTAGGAGTACCTGAATATTTTCAATTTCAATGCACCCTTGATAAGATTCGATCTATAAAACTGAATAATATCTGACAATTTTCTCTAGCCATCAGAAATACTGTATTAAAATACGGGATGAAGATACCAACATTTGTCGGGCTCTGACGATCGATAGATCAGTATTGATGCGTAATTGAGCGCATGCCCGATTTTGAGCACTATCGATTCAGGATGTGTCTATACTATTTGTGATATGCATTGCCCACTACTTCTGTAGTTTGAGCACTTTGGTATGGCGCAGATGTTTTTTTCATGTGATGCATTTTTTCATCACATTGATAACTCATCTTGACCCTAGGTATATACCGAAGTCAATTCCTTGTCACTGAGCATTACTAATGAAGGCTAATGGCCAAAATCATGTACTTGTCTGCTGCTAGTGTAAATATTATCAACTTTCAACATCAAAATCCCTTTACCTGAGTCAACCTGAATCAATGCCACATTTGATTGGCCTTAAGTACCAAGCTGAGAAATACAATCCAATTTTTTCTATAGCGTTTGTGCTGGTACTCAGTATCATAGAGCAAAAACGTTTTCAATATTTTTCAGATACAATAGCCATATTTTCCTGCTGTTCCATTTAATAAGTAATCGCATTCACTGGGATAATCAGTTTTGTTCACTTGTCAATATTTTTATGTTTGATTTATACCTTATTTTAGATTCAAACACTACATTGATAGACGCCGGTAGTACTATAAAAAATGATTTTCAAGAAACTCCACAGGAAATTTCAGAAATCATTGAAGCAAGCAGGGTGAATAATTGTTCTTCTTTTAACACTTTCACCTGGTGAAAGAGTTCATGAGCGTTGAAATGACGCAATTCGATTTCGATAAAATGATATCAAAATATGTAAAATGCTTATCCAGTAGACCAGTATCAAATTCAGGATAGTGTTTTCAATCTCCATTTACTGTCAGCAACAATGACAAATTTCAATAAATTTATTGAAACTACATATTTTGATATCAGTTTATCAAAATCGACAACATTTGCTTTTTTAATTTCTACATTTAAACCTCTACAGTGTTACCGTAGAAATTCCCGTTTATATACAAATGTTTGCTAAGCAATTTCAGATAGGAGCAAATTCGGATAAATGCAACTGAAATCGTTGGCAATTCTTACTTGCATTTAAGCGGGTTACACTGTATTTGCAACAGTAATACGGTAAAAATAAATGTAATCTTATGTTATTCAATTGGGTCCCAAGAGAGTTGTTAGGTCCCAAGATTAATAAGGTCCCTACAGTGTTGTTAGGCCTCATGATTAATAAGGTCCTAAGAGAGTTGTTAGGTCCCTAGATTAATAAGCTCCCAACAGTCTTGTAAGGCCTCACAATTAAGGTCCAAAGAGAGTTGTGAGGTCCCAAGAGAGTTGTCATGACCCAAGATTTAATAAAGTCCAAACAGTGTTCTTGAATCACAAGGTTAATTAGATCCAACAAGAGTTGCTTTGGCTCAAGGTTAATTAGGTCCCAAGGGAAATAGATTTCATATCACTTAATTGGGTCCCTAGAGAAATAATTTATGTATTCCTTGTACTATTGCACAAATATTAAACACGTTTTGTGCAATATGGGTTATTATATAAGCACAAGTGTTGTTTCATGAGGCATGAGGATAGCCTGTGTTACAGACCGCGATTCATTTACAAAATAATAGGTTTTGTGTGAATTGCTTGGTTTCTCTGTCCGGGCCTCGTATCAGAATAAGATTGATGTCACATAATTATGCAAGCTTAAGGTGATTCTCACCGGGATTCTCAGATTGCTTTGTTTACTTCAGCTGACATGATTGCAATAAGTTCTATTTTAGGCTTCGTAGTTATGACAATTAATTGATCGAATAGAGGTGATGAATTTATTCACTAAGAACAATAGATTTACCATGCATCGATTAGAAACTTCCGCTTCAGGTTTTTGTGAAGTCGCTGGACAGAGAGCTGCGCAAATCACACAGACCTTATTCTTTTGTGAATGAATTGCGGTCTTTAACACAGACTAGCACAAGGAAGGCTCAAGAAAATCAAGAGCAGCTGCTTGAAAATTGAAGAGTGTTTGATTAGGCTTTATGTTGACAGCGTTTTGATATTAGGGCTTCAATGAAAGTTTCACTTGTTCTATAATTATAAAAGAGTTAAGAATATACACTTGCGTTATTATTCAAGTTGATGATGTCGAGTCAATGAATAATGAGACTGCTAAGTGAAATCTTATTATCTGACAAAGACAGAAATCTAGAAGCATTAAAATAATTCTATTCACAATATTTACTTCCTATAATCTTAATTGTTTCATTGCTGGAATGGAATAGAATCGAATTCGAAGTTAGTTTAATATTTAAGCAAACACTTCACTAAAGAAGTTACAATTGAAACTTCACACGTTAATGATTTTATCTGGCCTTCAAAATTACAGCAGTAAACCTACGTTTGTGATATTATTTAGATCAATTGATCAGCGCTTTTAGATATAGGGCTTCCACTGCGAAAATAGTTCAGGAGTTCATGAACAGTTCATGAACAGTTCATGAACGTTAAATGGCCCCAAAATTTCATGAACTGTTCATGAACTGTTCATGAACTGTCTATGAGGGTTCATGAACTGTTCATGAATAGTTCATGAACAGTTCAGGAAAATTAGAGCCATTTAACGTTCATGAACTGTTCATGAACTGTTCATGAACTCCTGAACTGTTTTTCACAGGGGTTATTTTATGGGTGTTCAAATCAGTATCTCAGGAGCAAGCTCTGCTAGCAAACATGCTCTTCTCGGACCCTTCCTCCAATATCCTAGATTCTAACCTCAGCTATGTAAGACATAGTCACACCTAGAACTTATTCCGCAATGAAATTACTTTGCTTTACTGTTTGTAAGTAATTTCTTTAAGTAAGTAATGTCTTTATTATTTATTTTAGCATTTCCTGGATAGTTTGTCTAGTAAAACACTCCTTATGGATAACATGTTAGTTGAAATTAATCCTGATACTTATGCTGTTTCACAAAAAGTCAGAGCATTTTTATATAACGACTGTCTTCTAATTACCACATATCCAATGAACAGGTAAATACTTTTACTTTTTACACAAATAATAAATGTAATATAAACTGAAATGTCATTTCTTTGATATGCGAAATGAGTAGCTCGATTTTCGTAATGATTTGTGTTCGTTGATGACTAACCATGGTTATCTTGCTGTTGCTTCTTTCTGAGTATGGATTTTAATACGCTCAGTAGGGTCCAACAAAGTCTGGAAACTTGGAAACCTAGTTTGCGGAAGGCTAGCAAAATTCAAAACGAACAAGCGAAATACTGGATATAAGGCTAAAATAATTAGAAAAATATGAAAAATAAATATTGATTTTACGTTTTATGTCAGTAAAACTTCTCAGACGTTTCTCTGAAAAGTTGAGGTTTGCGGAAGGTAAAACATTTTGTCGGACCCTGACCTTCAGTAAAGCTGTAAATTATAAACAATGTTAGCAATTTTCGAAATAGAATGACTAGAGTGCTTCAGACAGGCCCTTAAATTTCTATTAAATTAAAATTTCTCTTATCCTCTAGCTTATTTTGAAACTCTTTAATCTATTTCATGATCAGATAATTGTTGAACAATTTGTAGTTAGTTACTACAAGTTGCAATAAATTTTTATGGAATCGCTGAAGATTTTCGAGTGTATTTAAGGACTCTGAAATTTTGAACCAATTGAAACTGATCTCTATAGACAAACTTACTTTTGCAGAATAATTATTTACATTTTAATTATTGTAATTTTTTACAAGGTCTGGTTCTGGTAAATTTAAACTTCAAACCGCATTTGATTTGGGTGATATGGCTGTAGTTAATGTCAGAGATGGACAAGGTACGATACTTGATGCTTATTGTGTGTTTATGTGTTTATTCAAGATGATAAACCATCTTCCAAGCTCCAATACAAAATCCTGACTGCACAAAATTCCGAAGAAAATTGATTTTTTTTTCTTTATTTTTTTTTTCAAGTTAGAAAAAACACTCTTTTATTAAAAATTCGTGCAGTGAAACAATTTCAGAAGGGTTTTGAATATAAAATGGTTTCTGGGAGGAGAAAATATTTGTTACACTCTGCCGTCTGCAAAGCTTCACAAAGTTTTGATCAACTTCAACTCCAGTTGATTTAATATGTTAACTCTAGTTTCAAATACTTTATGAACTGCATTGACAGTTGATGAAGTCAATGCCGGATTAACCCATGGGCATACTAGGCGGCAGCCATAGGCCCCACTAAATTATAGGCCTCGTAAAAGTGGGTCACAACTTTTATGTTTGTAAAATCCTTTTGTGACAACAACAAAATCACAGAAATGCTGAATTGTATAAGGTGAGGGAAAGTGGATGTTCTGTTAATGATGGTCCATTTATATTTATTCATTTTCTTGATATAAATCAAGGCTAAACAACCATATTTTCCCATCAGCTTTTTTTCCAAAGAAATCATAATGGCAGCCAAACTGGTAGTTTGCCTGGTTTCACAAGGCCGTAAATCAGAGTTCCTTAAATTGGAGTGCCGTTAGGCCCCCAGAAATTCAATCCTGCACTGGATCAAGTGCATGGAGTTTTCACGTAAATTTCAACCACATCTTATCAGCAGTTCATGAAAAGTTTATGAAAAGTCAATCATTTCACTTTCATCAACTTATTAGCCTAATTCAAATAACTTTTGTCATATCTACAGGGTCTGACAAAAGGTTGAGCCTTCTGGAATCCTAGAGGCATTCCAAACATTTTCTTCTGAATTTTTTTGTTGATGTTTGACCAATAAATCATTAAACTATCAATTTTCTTCTGAATTTTGTCTACCACTCCGGGATCTAGGATCCCAGGATCCCCACTTTTGTCGAACCCTGCATATCTATTATCTAGACATCCACTATTCTAAATTCAGTGTAATTTTAACTGATTGGTAACTAACATTAAAAATTGTTCATTCTTATAAGTCAGTTGCTTGTGTGCTTATAAATTTTTCTTTGTATAGTCCGTCTGCGCATAATTAGCGCCATTCCTAGTGCACAGAATTCTCTTTCCACTATTACTTTTTTGGTAGTGTGTTGTGGTTGGCTAGGAGAATTTGTGAACAATTGGCAAATATTTTAAAAGAATGAAAATTGAGTAATGACAAAAATACACTATGTAAATACTTATTATTTAATATGCCTTCAGTACAAACACTTTGTAGGCGATATGTGGCGCCAATACGCAGACAGACTATATAAAAAGAAGAGGCTGTCTGTACACAGTCTATAATAAACCATTCAATAATATATTCACGAGTTAATGATGCTAAAAGCTAATATGTAATATCAAATAACAAATTCTCAAGTCACAATGAAGCATTTATTATATTGCCGATTAATAGAAATAAATATATTTTGCCATTTTTCCAGGCATCAAAAATGCATTCAAAGTTCTTCAAGGTTTGGATACAAGAATGTTTGGAAGCGAAACAACCAATTTAAAGGTAATTGATTTTCATATGTTAATTTCATGAAAATATAGAGGAATTCTTATTACATCACAAATGGAACAGGAAATCCCCAATTCTCATCAAATTATTGTGTGAATATATTTTAAGCAAAGATGACGAAGCTCAAAGTTCTCTTTGCAGTATGAAATTTATAGTGCAACACACGTTTCGAAATTCTACATCTGTGAAAGTTTACGCGCCCATGTTGTTGGTCATACCCTGAAGATGTATTGTGGAAAATTTGATATTTGATGAATTTAAATAATTGTCATGGTATAAGATGTAAATTGTTTTTTTGAAAATCATGCTCAATGTTAGCTCCTTGAGGCTCTTTATGTCTTTTCTCTCTTTTTTAATGATAAAGGCAAATATGTTCTGTTGCCTTCTCTTGTTGAACCTCTCCACGCTTGTCATTTTCTTTGCTTAATTCTTGCCTAAGTGTTCCTCCTCATTGTAATCGCACAGGTTGACTTACTAGGAGGACTTTTCACCATGTGCTTAATAGCATGATCTGTCGACTTCACAATGTCACTGCTTCATTGACTAACTATCATCGGAATACAGCCTTCCAATTTGGCCACACTCACACATTCGTTTTTTGAAAAATGGCTCCATGGAACACAGTTTATGCTTTCATTGTCGTTCTGTGTTTTGCAAGACAAGCTTCAGGGCTGACATAAAATTTATCTTCATTCGCATTTAACTTAGGTGCTATAACGTCTGTTATTTCACTTTTGTGGGCTGACACATTTGTGATGTTGGAAGCTTGTACACGTTTTATTTATCAGCAGCATGGTAGCAATTTTTAGTGTAATGGTTTCTTCAATAAACCAAGGTCTTCCAAGATGATGATTTTTGATGTCAGACCAGAATTATACTAAACTACAGAAGAATTGCAACAGCAAGATCCAATCTGTTTAGATATGTAATGTATGTTTCACTATAACAAGGAGAATGACTTACAGAGTCGATAGATGTGACTTATACACTAACTCAATAGAGGCTACATGATAAAGAAGCCACTGAATCCACTATTTTACATAATCCAATATCCACTACAGAGGTCCTCCCAAGGAGGACAGAGTAATATATATTGAATGAATAATTAAACAATGTAAATCTATGTGAGTTATATACTTAAAAGTGTTATTGAATATGTATTTTCTAATTGTTTTTATAAAAACAAATCAAGGTTGAGTTCTAAGAATATAGAATGTGTAATACTAAATGGTTTAATAAACTGAAGATTATATAAAAAAAATATAATAATATCATTAATAATAAAGATAATCAGGTGATTGATTGAAATGTACTTTAGGACCGGAACGCGTAGTTGTGATATTGTCATTAATTGTATCTGGTATCGGAATAGTGTTAGTATGTACAGTAGGAGATGAATCATTTATAATATTTGCTTCTTTTTCTGATAAAGGTTTTCATCTATTTACAACTACAGTATCCAATTTTGTACCATGTTTAATTGTATGTAAGGTACTTAGGTGTTTGTGATGATATAACTTCATATGGACCAGGCTAGGGAGCTTCTAATCGTTTTTAGGCCGGTCGACTCGTATCCAAACACGGTGACAAGTATTTAAATCGTACAGGACGTGACAGTGGTTTAAATTTTACGTCTTTGAAGTGTTGCAATAATTGCTGTGAATATAGTGTTTAATCAGCCTCTAAACATATGCGGGATATTAAAGGTCTCATGTCAGTTAAAAGTTCAAATGGTGATACACCGTTGGAATCTGGCCAAATGCTTAAATATGACAAAGTAGATGGTAGACCATCATACCAATCTGCACCAAGACATCTAAGAGTAGTTTTCATTGTACGATGCATTCTTTCTATAAGACCATTACTTTGTGGATGATTGGACGTATTTTGAGGATAAAGGGAAAATGTCTAGATTGACGTGAGGAATGATTGGTTCTGTGATGAGAGACAAACACTAATGTAATAGGTTTATGGTCTGTAACCGACGGAATACGGTTACACGTTGTGCAGAATAATTGCCAAGAAACACGAGAGAAATTGTCTATATATCACTGTTTTTCTAAGCAACAAATTAACAACAAGAATTAATAAAATACAACATACTGATTAAATTACTTAATATTAATATAATTACCTTTGGTGTTGCGCTGCACCTTTACTCATTATCATTTATTACAATTTTGATATTTGTTCACAGCAAGGTTACAACTCGACTGAGTAAAAAGTGTTCCTGTAAATTTTTATAATACTAATTCAACAATAGTTAACAATATTTAACAATAGTGATAATACAACAATAGAAATATCAAACAATTAACCAAAACAAATGTTCAGACATGGTCGGTAACATGGTCTGTGAATACAGTAACTGTAGTATTAAGTAGAAGATGTTCAAAGCGCTTCACTGCAGCGTAAATAGCTAGTAGTTCACAGTTGAAAGATACCTTTGTTCAGTTTATGATAAATGGTGAGAATAAAATGCAAGTATAGCGGATTGACCTTGACGTTCATGAAGAACTGCTCCTATAGCATAATTAGGCGCATCAGTTGTTAATGAATATGTGCTACAAGAAGGCTTTGGATGGCACAATGTAACAACAGAATTAATAGCGTGTTTTAGTGATTGAAATGCTAAAGAATGTTGATCGGTAAAAATAAAATTAAATAAATAGATAAAAATGAAAGGAGAACAAATGCATTTACAACGTTAATTTCTAGTCCGGGGTTGTGTAGCAGTTGCTAAGGATTGTAAAGGCAAAACTAAATCAGCATAGTTTTGTATAAATAGTCTGTCAAATGAAAACATGCCTAAAAGGCAACAAAGAGAGTAGTAATCTTTTGGAGGTTGCAATTGTAAGAGCTTTTCCGTAGATCTCGGTTTAGGGTGAATGCCAGAGTGACAAACGGAGAAACAGAGAAAATCAGCCTCGGAAACAGAAAATAAACATTTTGACAAATTAAGACGCAAGCCGTAAGTAACTAGAAGTTTGAAAACAAAACGTTCATCGTGCTCTTTTTGTGTAGCACCATAAATGAGAATATCATCAATGTAAGAAAACGAGGGAACACCTCGTAAACTTGAAACATGAAAAAGGCGCTGTGGCGCTGTTTTTTAAACCCATAGGCGTACACTGGAAGGAGTTGTGACTGTGCTTTTTGTCAATATCTGCCAGGTGAATTGGAATTTGGTAATAAGCTTTTAAATTAGTTCGAGACGTGAAAATATTTTAGCACTGAATACATCGTTATTAAATGATTGTATATGATGGGTTGGATATCTATTCGGTTTTGTAATTCGATTAATCACCTGATAATCACCGATAGATCAAAATATGCCAAGTTCAGTTGGTTGATTAAAGAAACATTTGAATTTGAAACGATGACATTGTTTGAGTTGAAGGAGAAGGTATAATAGAAACAGAAGAACTCATGTCAATTAGAAATGCTAATGTTGGGAATTGTTGAAGGTGTCGTGTTATCTACAAAAATGAACCACGTTGAACCGATTCAAGTTCAACATGGTTTGTTGGTTTCCCGGAGTAGGTGAAGAGGAACGACAATTTATAGGCGAGTTTGAGTTTGATGGTGTAGAAGTTGATCTTGTGAAGGTTACGTGTGATGCCATGACGACCTTTGAAGTTAAGTTGGGATGACCATTCGTTGTATCCATATATATTATATGAGATTGATCCATGATGAGTAACTAGACTAAATGATAACATGTGTTTATATGATGTTTAGATATGTAATGTATGTTTCACTATACAGTGAAACCTGTATATAGCGGCCAGCTGCAAGAGGTAAATAAATTGACCACTATAGACAGGTGGCCTTTATATACAGGTTTGATTCAATAGAAAATACTATTTTAGACATTTCAAGAGTGGCCACAATAGACAGGTGGTCGCTGTATAGAGGTGACCATTATAACAGGTTTAACTGTAGTATAATAGGGATACTGACAATATGTAGCCTTCTCATATCATAATATATCCATCCATCTATATAGATATAAATATATAGAACACTTCATGTTGACATTCACACATGAGGCCTCCAGCCAGACCAGATGCCCGGAGTTTTTAAAATTTAACAATATATGAGAGCATAACTTTCTGATAAAAGAGTCAACATAAACAGATAAATCTGGTTTCCGTTCCAAGATGAAGAAGGAATAATATGTTTTACATTGAATTTAACTTCTTTCTCCAACCAAGTCCAATTCCACAGATTTTTAATGCCTTTCCCTTGATCAAGATTGATAATATCGTCACACTGCACTATTACTTCGGATGTAGCCATCTTGTTTGATCGCAAAAACTCAGACACAGCTACATTTTGTAAAAACGAAGGTGCCATACTAAATGCTTGACTAAATCGAATACATGAATGATGGAAGAATAAACATCGCAAAAGCACTATTCCAGAAAGTCTGTAGTCTAAGATTATTATGCAAGTAATTCATTAACATATAAACACCACAAGGATTACATACTTAGAAAGTTCAAATGATATTTTAAAGAAATTTGCCAATTTAATTGTAACTTTTAAAACACTCAGTTTTGGTTTAAAAATCAATAAACAAAATACTAGAAACCTGAAATGTCTACGCGGAATTCCGCCAAAAAGCGGAAATGAATCATGTCTGATATACACATGAAATGTAGATGTGAAACATTTACAGTGGCATTGATGATAATAATAATAGTTGGGAAATAGATATAATTTTGAAAATATAAAGAAAGACTAGAAATCAGATTTGAATGGAAGAAGGAAAAGTGCAAACATTGGAGTTTTTGATGGTAATTGGCTATTATCTCCGCAGTGACAAGTATATCGACAGAGGGGATGCTGCATTGCTGCTGTTCCATGATGATGCTAATCTATAAAATGGCATTGATTGTATATGTGAACTTTTTACAAATGGTACAGAGAAAACTTCTTTTTTGAGAAAATTGACAGATTTGAAATTAAAAATTGACTCCATGAGACTGGGGACATCTGTCTATGGCACATTTCTGGAGAAGTGACGCAGACTTTTGCAAACACAAATCATCAATACAAAGAATGTTAAGTTTTTTCATTAATGGTTTACGGTGAGATAAGCGTCTTACTTGCATCACAGGTCGAACACATTTTTGTTGTAATGTTAGAAGCAATTCAATGTGAGCACTAGCGCCCCAAACTACAATCCCAAAACTACAAAACTACAAGGTGTGGTTTGATGATTGCTGAGTAAATCAGCAATTTATGTGCTTGCGATAAAATGTTTTGCAGACAAATCAATGTAAAAATTTTGACGCTGCTTGATTCTGGAACAGACATGAGAAATATGATGCTTCCAATTAAACTTATCATCAATAAGAACTCCCAAAACTGTTACGGTTTCATTGCTGCAATTTGAGCCACATCTGTCAATTTTGACGTCATTCAAATAAATGTATGTATGTATGTATGTATGTATGTATGTATGTATGTATGTATGTATGTATGTATGTATGTTTGATAGATAGATAGATAGATAGATAGATAGATAGATAGATAGATAGATAGATAGATAGATAGATAGATAGATAGATAGATAGATAGATAGATAGATAGATAGATAGATAGATAGATAGATAGATAGATAGATAGATAGATAGATAGATAGATAGATAGATAGATAGATAGATAGATAGATAGATAGATAGATAGATAGATAGATAGATAGATAGATAGATAGATAGATGGATAGACAGATAGACAGATAGACAGATAGATAGATAGATAGATAGATAGATAGATAGATAGATAGATAGATAGATAGATAGATAGATAGATAGATAGATAGATAGATAGATAGATAGATAGATAGATAGATAGATAGATAGATGTCAAGTAGTATATTTGCGCCTACTGCGAGGCAATCGATTGGTGGTTAATTACAATTTAATTTGTCTTTGTTTGATGTATAAATTAACTAATTATATTCCATATGTAAGTACTGTATTTACATTTGTGTAATATTTTATATCTAATAATCTTATCAATGATCAGTATCTAATATCTCTTTTGTTTTAAAGTAATTTTGATAACACATTACATCTAGTATCTACGTATAAAAGTTTGAAGCATTATGTGTTTACACGTTATTTTCAAGTGGTAGTTTCCTTACTTTTTACAAAAGTTATATAAGAACTTATTTTTGGACAGTCCATGATATGGTAGAGGAATGAGGCAGATAAACCACATTCATTACATATGCAACAATTATCAGGGGTATGGAAGCTACTGTTCATACAAATCAAATGATGGAAGCCATGGACTGATACTCGTACTAAATAATTTCGATTTAATTGATTTGCTGATCTCCATCCATTGGTTTGTAAAATTGGTGCTGCAATATAACCATTTTCCAGAAAATTTGATAATTTCGCACTTCTATACTCCGAAATATCAGAAACCAATTTTTCTTGGAACTCATATCTCGGTTTTAGGTCCTCAACAAATGTACTTGTATTTGCAAAGTAAAATAATAGCGTATTAGATGTATTTTTGGATGTACCCATCACAAGTTTAAAATAATGAGCTTTCATTTTATCTAATTCTAATAAGTTAGTTTTAGTCAAATAAGGGGCTATAACTTCAAAACCATATGTAACGACTGAGGAAAGTTTCATATGGAAAATTTTGATAGATGACTCTATAGAAACACGTCTTAAATGTTTAATTGAACCAATAGCGATCATCAACTTTGTCTTTTTATTAAGTAAATGTAAATTAAATGATAATGATGTTTGAAGAGTAATTCCAAGGTATGTATAACTATTTGTAAAGGCAATTTGCTCTCCACGATAAATAAAACGATCAGCTGCACAAAGGCGACCCCCCTTCCGGAATTTAATGATGTTGGTCTTGTTAAGATTAACTTGTAACACATTTGAAGAACACCAATCGGAAAGAATATCTAGACCAGCTTGAAGTATTGTTTGATCTTTGGAGTAAATTACAAGATCGTCAGCAAAAAATAAAATGTTTAAACCAATAATATCTTTTAAAACCTTTGATAGATCAGATATGTATAAAAGAAATAAAGTAGGAGACAAACTGTCACCTTGAGGAACACCTTGATTTTGAACAATAGAATCGGCAATCTTTATTCCATCATCGATTTTAATAAAGTTTGATTTTAATAAGCCGCCAATAAGGCGTAAAAGTAATCCATCTATACCAAATTGCTCTTTTAATTTATTGAATAAAATATCTCTATTTACAACATCAAATGCTTTCTTAAAATCAACAAAGGCACAATATGTTGAACTTGGTTTCATAGAAAATTGCTTGTGAACATCATTAATTAGAATAGATAAAGGTATGGTAGTGCTTTTACCTTCCTGAAAACCATACTGTGAATTTGGAATAAGATGAAAAATATTGCACTTTAGACGTTTGTTGACAAGGGTTGTTAAAACTTTCAAAGGGCAGCATAGAAGAGCTATGCCACGGTAATTGTTAGGATCTTCTGCTGAACCTTTACCTTTGTATAATAATTTAATAACACTGTCCTTCCAACTTGACGGAACACAACCAAACTTCAAACACAAATTAAAAAGTTTTGTCCAAAATGATAGATAGATAGATAGATAGATAGATAGATAGATAGATAGATAGATAGATAGATAGATAGATAGATAGATAGATAGATAGATAGATAGATAGATAGATAGATAGATAGATAGATAGATAGATAGATAGATAGATAGATAGATAGATAGATAGATAGATAGATAAATATATGATGATATATATTTACGCTCTTATTCTGAGCAAATTTGTTAGTGTTATGTACATTGTGCATTTTTTTTTTGCTGTTTCCAATTAATAATTTGATATGAGTAAGTTGCCAGCAGTTTGTTATTTAAAGGAAGAATATGTATGTAATATTTATTTATTTATCTTATTTAACTTTTCAACTATTATAAATTATTTTTAACTCTCTATACTGCTTACAAATTGAACGTAAGATTTAATAGCTTCACAATTTACGATATGGTATAGATATGATGCAGATGAGCCACATTTTTTACATATGCATTCATCAGTTGGCTTGTGAAATCCATTTGTCAGGCAAATTAGATGATGAAACCCATGCATTGACAGTCTGGTTATAAAATGCCTGTTTACTTTGTTTGACATCATCCATCCATTTGACTCTAGGACTGGAGCATATTGGTGATCACTTTCTAATCTGGATTTTAGCTTAGATTGTGTAATACTTAATACGTTTTCAATTAGGTTGGAGTTTAAATTATATCGTAGATTCAAATCAGTAGTATATGGTGATACATTTGAAAATAAATAAACCAATGTGTTTGACGAATAGGCAGACACACCTAAAACACGTTTGAAGTACTGAGCTTTTAATTTGTTGAGTTCAAACAAGTTTGATAACGAGAGATAAGGGCCAATAACCTCAAAACCATATGTAATTATCGGAGATAAATTCATTTCAAATATTTCTATAGCTGATTTGATTGAAAGTCGCCTCAAATGTTTAATTAAGCCAATAGCTATAGCAAACTTTTGTTTTTTCTTTGAAATATGCTCTGTAAATGACAAAGAGGTCTGGAGTGTAACACCAAGATAAGTATATGATTTCGAAAATGCTACAGCTTCACCGCGGTAGGTAAAATAATCATCCTTAGCCAAACGACCACCTTTACGAAATTTCATAACGTTGGTTTTCTTTAGATTTACTTGGAGTACATTGGACTTGCACCATGTAGAAACTAAGTCGATTCCATGCTGGAGTATATTACGATCGGTCGAATAAATTGCCAGATCATCAGCAAAGAATAAATATTTAAGGTTATGCACTGCTTTTAAATTATTTGCTAGATCGGCGATGTATAACAGAAATAAAGTTGGAGATAAACTGTCACCTTGTGCAACACCCTGGTTTTGTCGAATAGAATCAAAGATTCTGATACCATCGTGAATACGAATAAAGTTTCCTTGCAAGAGACCACCAATTAATTTTAAAGTTAAACCATCGATACCAAATTGATCTTTCAACTTAGCAAATAATATTTCTCGATTGACGACGTCAAATGCTTTCTTGAAGTCAATGAAAGTGCAGTAGGTTGATTTATATGAGAAAGAGAATTGAGAATAAATATCTTCAATTAAAATAGATAATGGCATCAAAGTGTTTTTACCCTCTTGAAATCCATATTGTCCTGATGGAATGAGATTGAAGATATTTGTCTTTAATCGCAAATTTAGCAATGAGGTCAGGACCTTCAAGGGACAACAGAGAAGGGCAATACCACGGTAGTTATTCGGATCTTGCGCAGAACCATTTCCTTTATATAATAATTTAAATATACAATCTCTCCATCGAGAAGGTATACAGCCAGATTTCAAACATAGATTAAACAGTTGTGTCCAGAAAGGAAGTAAAATATCCAGGGAATAATACAAATGTTCATTAGTAATATTATCTAAGCCAGGGGATTTCTTCGTTGATGTTTTGAGAATTGTTTCTAAAACTTCTTCCTCAGTAAATAAGTGGTTGTACCAAGGTAAATTGTTTGAGTCTAAAATCAAATTATTTACGTCAATATCATCGAAATTGAGCTCTGGAGGCTTGTAATTTGGATCAAGCAGAGATTTGAAATGGGTTGAAAGGGTAGAGATCGGAATTGGAGCAGAAAATTGATTTGTTTGTTTAGTAAATAGTAACCATGGCTTTTTATTAACTTTTTCCAAAATGTCACAAATTGATCGTTCTGTGTGATTATGCTTTTTCTCCTTTATCAATTTCTTGTATTTTATTCTAGAATTCATATACTGTTTTCGAATAATTACATTTGTTGGCTGCTCTTTGATATTGTTAAGTAGCGACATAGTAAATGACTTAATTTCTCTGCATTCTTCATCAAACCATGGCTTGTGAAAATTGGGTTTAAAATTATAAACTGGACAACAATCAATTAATGCTTTTTCAATGCAGAGCAGAGATTCGTCAATGTTATTATTATGCAGATTAGTTGTGGCACTTTTAAGCATCGGATGATCAGTTAATAATTCTACGTTGACAGTGCGCTTTAGATTTGGTTTGCAATATTCTTCGGCTGGAGGATTTTCCGAAAAAAAGTTAAAATTTGTTTGAACTGGTTGATGTTTTCTGTGAATCTCAGTTGTAATAAAATGGGTATGTAAATGAAAAGGGGGCAAGTTGGTAAAAATTAGGTCGATTGTACTATTTCCATGAGGTCCAATATAAGTGGGTTTGAAAGGGTCATTTATCATGTAGAAACCAAGTAAAAATAAGCCTTCAATTAAAAATCTACCTCTACTTGATGAATCTGTTCTGCAATTAAAATCTCCACATATAACCATTGGTAAATCGTTCTTAATAGAGGATAAAATAGATGTAATTTTCTCAAGAATAGAAGAAGTGTCACTCTTAGGAGGGAAATAAAAACAAAATATATTAAAAAAATCTGTGGTCAGACCAATCCATCTTTGACAGCAACCTATTTCGATTGGATTTAGATAGCCTTTACAGAGAATAAGTAATCCTTCTCTGGGACACTTAGAATTTCCAGAAGGTAGTTTAGCAGGGGATATAAATTGATAGTAATCGGGGAATTCTGTTGGATATAATGTTATAAATGTTTCAGTAAGTAGTATAATAGATTGATTAAATATTTTATTATGAGGATATGTATTCAAAATACCATTTAGACCTTCAACATTCCATAATAAAATCGATACCTCAACTTTACTTGATAATAGTGCAGTAGAAATATTTGATGGTTGAATTGATTCAATTTCATTTTGATCTACTATTGGTTGTCAATTGGAGATTTGTGGGACATCATCATAAACTTTGTCATGAAACTCTATAATTTCGCCTCTTTTTATTAAAAACCGTTTCTCTGGCTCTTGCTCCCGTCTTTCCCGCAATTTGCAGCGTAGCAGATAGTTCGCTTCTTCCTCAGCACGAGTGAGATCTGGCCCCAAGTAAACATTTGACCACCGGGCTTTTGTTCTCAATTTCCTTGCGTTTTTAAGTAACTCTAAACGTTTCTCAGTTGTTAATGTAACTATCAGTTTTTGAGTTTTTCCATTTGCAGTTGTTGCTTCCTTACCCACACGTTTCGTTTTGAACTTGATAGATGTGATATTAACATCAAGATCAACGGCAATTTCTCTCACTATTTTCTCATCAACGATTTCTGAAGTCAAATTGTTGTCAGTATGGCATTCTAAACCTGTGATTATTATATTATGCTCTTTATATTTCTGCATTGCTTGTTCTTTGTTCACCTGTTTTAGTATTACTGCAGTATTTATTTGGGCTGCATCATTTAAAGTAGACTTTAAGGCTGAAGAGTAACTTTTCGTCGTCACCTGTTGATTTTTCTCTTTTAATTGCGTAATTTCGTTTTTTAGCGATTTTAATTCAGTTTGAAGTTGTTTAATAGTACAATCATTTTGTTGGGATATCAGCAGTTGTTGTTGTTTTATGTTCTTAATTTCGGCTTGTAAATTAGTTATAACTGGAATTAGATTTATAACATCTCTTAACTCTGTAGATTGCTGGTTTGCGAGGACGTTTGAATCGTTGACATTAATATCTGCTTCTACTACGATATCGGCAGTGCTCGAGTTCTTGCCTCCTTCTGGGACGCAACATGTTTCCATAATGGCGTCTCTTGACATCTCCTCGTGGTTTGTAAAACATTCAGTAATGGCAGGGAAGTGTAAGCTAGAAAAGTCGTGCAAGCCTACAATGTTGGACAGATAAATAAATAGTCTAGATAAATAGATAGATAAATGGATAGATAAATAGATAGATAGATAGATAGATAGATAGATAGATGATTGATATATTTGCATCTCAATTCGAGATAAATATTTGTTGTAATACATGAGTTATTTATGAGTATAGTCTAGTTTAATTTTGTATATGATTGTTCTGATTTGCTTTTATTCAGTTAATGTGAATATATATCATATATAATATTCTGTAATTCATAATATGCTGCTAATAATTTATGTAAATTATTTTGTTATTGATTTGATATATTTTTGAAAATTTAATAGACAATTTAGATTATTTAAGATATCAATAGTCAATTTTGTTCTGCGGCTTTTACAAATTGTATATATGATGATATTTGTTGGCAGTGTAAAATATGATATCGATCATTTGCTGAATCACCACACTCTTTACATAGGCAATTATCGTCAGGATCATGAAAAATATTATTTGTACAGATAAGATGGTGAAAGCCATGGATTGACAAGCGGATGATGTAGTTTCGATTTAATTGATTTGCTGCTTGCCAACCAGATGATTGTAAGGCAGGGGCGGCTCCATACCCTTTTTGGAATACTTCAACTATTTTATTTTTGCGGTTTTCAAAACATTTTGAAAGTTCTTCAAAATTAAAAGGGAACAAATGTTCAATATCTTTTGTTAGAAGGTTAGTGTTTGTAAATATGTAAATTAAAGTATTTGAAGCAGATATATGGGCCCCAAGGGCACGTTTGAGATATGTAGCTTTGATACTATCAAGGTAGAGGAATTGGTTTGATGTGATAAATGGTGCAATGACTGGAAAAGCATAAGTTTCCATCGGAGAGATTTTCATGTCAAAAATATTTAGCAATGTTTGAAGAGAGACTTTCTTTAAATGTGGTATAGCACCTATCGTGAGAATGCATTTATGTAACTTGTTCATTAGATGTAAAATAAAGGTTAACGATTGTTGTAAAATAACACCTAGATATTCATAGCTTTTAACAAATTCCACACGTTTCTTATTGTATATGAAAATGTCTCTTTTGCTGATAGTGCCACCTTTGCGGAATTTCATCATTTTGGTCTTTTTCAGGTTGACTTCTAATGCATTTGTGTGACACCATGTTTGCAAAATATCTAAACCATCCTGTACAGCTTCTTTGTCAGGGGAGTAAAAAACAAGATCATCAGCAAAAAATGAAAAACTTAGATTTGGTATATTACGTAGAACTTCAGCCAAGTCGGAAAGATAAATGATAAATAGGGTTGGCGAAAGACAATCTCCCTGGACAACACCGTGGTTTTGAGTAATTTGTGTAGATAGCTTTATACCATTGTCAATAAAAATCTCATTTCCTTTTAAAAGTGAACAAATAAGACGAAGAAGCAATCCATCTATACCAAAAGTGTTCTTCATTTTCTGAACTAGAATGTCACGATTTACATTGTCAAATGCTTTAGTAAAGTCTACAAAACAGCAATAAGTGGATCTAGTTGTGGATGATTTAGATTATTGGTCTTTGATAGAGTCTATCAATAGCTGTAATGGTTGTAACGTATTTTTTTCTTCTTGGAAGCCAAATTGTTCTGGTGGAATTAAATGAAAGCAATTTGGTTTGAGTTTACTGTTTATGAGACTTGTTAAAACTTTGAGGGGGCAACAGAGTAAGGAAATGCCACGGTAATTATTGGGGTCAATTTTTACACCTTTACCTTTATACAGTAGAATTACTCTGCTTCTGTTCCAGTTATTAGGTATAGTTGCAAGTTTGAGGCATAGATCGAACAAAGATGTCCATAAAGGAAGTAGCTGATCAAGAGAAAGTATTAAGTGTTCGTTAGTAATGTTATCAAGTCCTGCTGCTTTACGAGTTGAGGTTTGCAATATAGCTTGTAGAACTTCGTCTTCTTGAAACAATTTATTAAACCAATCATCTACAAGAATATTTAATGAATCTAAGTTGAAAGTTGGTGGTTTGTTGTAAGGATCGTATAGATTTTTAAAATGACTAAGAATGTGTTCATGTGAAATTGGTATTGATTTTTTGGAATGACGGGTTTTGAACAAGAGCCAAGGCTTTTTGATAGAAAGTTCAATAGTTCTTAAAATTTGATTTTCGTTATATATGGCCTTTTTGGACATCAAAAGTGAGCGATAACTTTTCCTCACTGTAGAATATTGATCTCGAAGTAGCTGATTTCCTGAACCTCTCATAATTTTGTCAAGTAGATACAATACTGATTTTTTCTTTTCTCTGCATTCAATATCAAACCAAGGTTTATTATAGTGATGGGTTTCTTTGATTTCAGGGCAACATTCAGTGAGTGCTGATTCGATTAATTTAAGAGCATTTTCTAGATCTTCCATTTCAATAGCTTTCTCTGCTAGTTCTAAGTTTGGATGCTTAATAAGTAGCTCTTTGTTGACTTTTCGTTGCAGTTTTTTGACATGCTGTTCTTGGTCTTGGTTTATTTGGTTGAGGCTCCAGGTTGTCAGGACTCTTTGATGTTTTCTCTGGCATCCTTTTACAATACTGTGTTGCTTGACATCTGTGAAGGCGGTGTTGCTAAAAACAAGGTCAATTGTACTATTTCCGTTTGATGAAATGTATGTATATTCTTTAGGATCATTTATTAGGAAAATACCAGTTTGATGCAAGAACTCAACAAGTTGAGCACCGCGGTTTGTGGAATCAATTCTACAGTTAAAATCTCCAAAGATTAAGGATGGTAGTCCATTTGGCACAGCACTTAAAGCTGATGAAATATCATATAGTATAGTAGAAATGTGTACATTTGGAGGAAAGTAAAAACAAAATATATTACAATACTTTGTTGAAAATGCCAATGTAAGTACTGTTTTGTATAATTTCTTTGGGCTCTAAAAAACTTTTACATAAAATTAAAATACCTCCTCTTGGGCAAGTACCATTTCCAGTTGGTGGAGATGCATTAGAAGAAAATGAATAATATTTTGTAAAATTGTCTGGACATTCTAATAAAAAAGTTTCGGTTAAGAGAACAATATCTGTTGATAAAAAAGGATCACTTTCAGGAGAAATATTTAAAAGTCCATTTATTCCTTCAATATTCCATAAACATGTTGATAACTCTAAAAGGTCCATTGTGTGCAGTCAATTTGATGGGGTTGAAGGATTTGGGTAATGTTCAATAATATTTCCAGATTTGATTTGATACTGTTTTGTCGGGTTCTTTGATCTTATTTGGCGTAATTTTGATCTAAGCTCATAAGCCGCTTTTCTTTCATTTTGAGTCAAATCGGGTGAAATATACACATTTACTCGATAGATAGATAGATAGATAGATAGATAGATAGATAGATAGATAGATAGATAGATAGATAGATAGATAGATAGATACATCTGTAGATCTACGAATCTACGCAGAGAGGGTTTCATGTTTCAGGGTTGAGAGGTCAGGGGGTTAAGAGGTTTCCGCACGGCGGGACTAACCCTAACTCACAATCATTTCGTGAGCTCTAACCCTAGTTGTCCTTTGACCTTTTAACCTTTTGACCTTGACCCTGAAACCGGAAACCTCTTAACCCCCTGACCTCTCAACCCTGAAACATGAAACCCTCTCTGCGTAGATTCGTAGATCTACAGATGGTACAACTCAGTTTATAAGTGTTACAATAGAATGAAGACCCCATTACGACGATGGCTTTCAGACAGTTAGGACGCAACACCGCCGTTGGTGCTGGTAGGGCTTTAACGAGAAGAGTTACTGGAAATGAAGCAGCTGCAGTTGTTGGTGGAGTTGCTGGTGGACAACTTTATGACTTCGGAGAGCATGCCGCAAATTCAATTTACAATTCAGTGACTGGGCAGTATGACAGTGTCTCACCCGGTGAATCGCCTATGAAACGGCAACGTATGGATATGAATCAAAACATTGCGCCTCAACCAGATGCTAACACTGCAATGGATTCCGTAGATGGAGTTCAAGATACAATGGGAATGGGTGGAGGTGGAGCTCAAGCTGGATCAAACAACTTGAACGGAGACATGTCCCTACATACTGGACATTCTATGCATAACTCTGCGAGTCATACTCAACTGTTCAAATATGAGGGCGTTATAAATATTCCTTCTCATAAGACTGCAAGAGACTGGTTTTGTTTCCTTACGACGAGCTGATCAATTTTTTAAACTTTGACTCTATAGCTTCACTTGCATTTCAATATACATATTGGAAACCAAACTACACGAAGATTGTATTTAGGAATGGATCAACACATCAGGCCACATCCGCTACACAGCAAATGACAGGTGTCAATCAGACTGCAAAAATCAATTTTTTTATGGATGAGATGGGAAGAATTGCAAGAAGTACTGGACCTCATTACAATACGCATGAAATCAGATTGTTTGTTCACGCGTCACAGAATGACGGATTTTTAGATGGAGATATTCCTTATTTTCTACCTGAAGCTAGCACTATGGCATTCCCGAAGACTTGTTTACCTCGAAAGAATTCACCGCAAGTCAAACAAGCTGTAATAGGAAGCGGTGAACTTGCATCTTATTTTATCGACCAGAGTCATGTTCCAAAGATGATGACCAGAAACTTTTTGGATATCAAAATATTCACACTCGGAGAGAAACAATATGAGAGATTAGATTCAATGAGTCCCGCATGCGGAGATTTCAGAGTATATATTGGAGGGAAAACTGAGAAGGATAGACGTACAAAGGTCATTACCGATAAGATTCTTAATCCTTCTTCAAAACAACTTCCGGCTAGAGAAGCCAAGTTCTCTGATGTTTTTGAAGAGGTCACTATTCAAGATTCTGGAACAATTTTAAAGATGCCATGGGTCAATAAGAAGATGAACCCACCATTGTTAATAGCTTCTCAAAGTCCAATATCTTCAAATGGAATTCAACAGACCCTCACTCAATGTCATTTTGAGGTGTTCTATTCTATCACGTTCATGATGAAAGACATTTCACCTTTAGGCGAACATTCGTTTAATAATCCTATAGACCTTTTCGAGAGGAATCATTGCAGTTTTAAACAAAGTAAAGATGACGGAGAAGGATCAGACCCAACATGTAGACCATATTTACAAGACTCAACAGTTTTGCATCCTTACTATTTTATTGATATGGCTGCTTAAGTTTATGTTTCTAACAAAGATGTAAGATAATCATTATCTACTTCTACTTTTTTGTTAAATACTTTATAACCATAAGTATCCTTAGAGATATTAACAATGTGACACCACATTTTCTTTAAATTAACCTTATCATTAAAGTTTATCAAAGATGATAAATGTCGAATTGATGTTGTCTCTGTGATTTTTCTCCGCATCTTCAACCACAGACATCTTGCTTTCACTGCGTCAGTGTGAGCTGACACGAACATCGTAGGTGACTGGTTACAGGACACCATGACTGGTTTTCTAGGAATTCTTGACTTGTTTTTAAATTTAACGTCGCTAAGGCAACTAGTTGATCCTTCACAAAGAAGCTTAAAGTGTTCCACTGTGATGTCATTAAGCATCAGCTCCTCACCGATATACAGACCCTTCCCGGGCAAATCGTCGAACCAAAAAGTCCCGGCACGGTCACTAGTACTTTTAAAGTAACCAATCTCGTGATGCTCATAAAGGCTGGACATCAGTTTTATAATAGCCGATTTCCCACTATCGGGACATCCTTCCAGAAGGATACAGTTTACTTTAGAGTGGTCTCCCTTAAGTATTGTGTGTATTTGCCAGCAAAGAAGTTTCCAATCTGCGATATTGTTATCCGTCGCAATTTGTTTAAAGAGTTCAATGAATATTGTAATATTGGCTTTTACTGTCTCATCTTCATCCATAACCTCTATTCCTTTGTTTGATAAACTTTCATCTTCAAATCGTTTAAGATATGAAATATTCGAAGTTCTGCTTCTGATGATGTTAAGCACCAAGCGATAATACTTATCCCAGTTATTAGCATACCGAGTCATTACCTCTACGATGTCACTTTCTTCCGTCTTTTGGGTTAGTGTAACCTCATCAACTATTCCGTGTTTGTCGAATGCTTTTAAAATCATGCTACATGGCCCATTTGATTTTTTAGGTTCGTCTTCGTTAAATTGGCAATTGTCGAATCGACTTAATTTCAAGTCAGATTCAGACGTGCCTGGTTCTCCGCCATCAACTAAGTCTTTCAAAAACCTTTTTCCTCGCTTAAGTAATGCTTTACATGCACATCTCATCAATGGAAGAGCACACTCTTTACATAAAGTGTCTATGATAGTCTCAACAATACCATCTTTTTCGTCTGGAGTGTCAAGCTCAGACTCATCATCAGAAATGAATACCACTTCCGGTGTTATACAAACATCCTCATATTTCTTCTGTTGTTGTGTCACTGTTTCGCTTTCGTACGTATCGTATAGCGTTTGCAAGGTGTCCGGTAGTTCTGATAACATTGCATCGGAAATATTGTCCACATACATTACACTTCTGTGTGTACATCCGTCTTCTGTAGTTGTCTCTACAGTTTCTACAGTCGTCGATACATCTTCTTTTGAAATTTCGACACATTCCGGGTCTGATTGCACGGACGCCATTTCGTAATTCTCCCCTTACTTTTACGATGAAGTGATAATGATTAATATGCTTCGCGAATTCTTCTACACTGATGAAATTCGGTATTCCGTTATTAAAACAGAAAAGATATCGTAGCAGTTGAATATTGGTATGACGTGTCAAGAAATCTTCTGTCTTCACTGTCTTAGTCGTTATGATATGCAGTACAATCATGACTGACTATTTTCTATTGAACGCACCCTTATATTCAGAAGTTTGATTGACATTTAAGTCACATGGGGACGCTGTCAAACCTGTTTATTAGACAATAGACGCGGTCATACTGGTTTTGATATGGACTTCGACCTTCATTCCTTTATAACTGAGTTGTACCATCTGTAGATCTACGAATCTACACAGAGAGGGTTTCATGTTTCAGGGTTGAGAGGTCAGGGGGTTAAGAGGTTTCCGGTTTCAGGGTCAAGGTCAAAAGGTTAAAAGGTCAAAGGACAACTAGGGTTAGAGCTCACGAAATGATTGTGAGTTATGGTTAGTCCCGCCGTGACTGTCGCCGTGATAGGGTTGGCGCGGATCAAAGGGATAGATAGATATCTTCTGTTGTTGTGTCACTGTTTCGCTTTCGTACGTATCGTATAGCGTTTGCAAGGTGTCCGGTAGTTCTGATAACATTGCATCGGAAATATTGTCCACATACATTACACTTCTGTGTGTACATCCGTCTTCTGTAGTTGTCTCTACAGTTTCTACAGTCGTCGATACATCTTCTTTTGAAATTTCGACACATTCCGGGTCTGATTGCACGGACGCCATTTACTGCGAGGCAATCGATTGGTGGTTAATTACAATTTAATTTGTCTTTGTTTGATGTATAATTAACTAATTATATTCCATATGTAAGTACTGTATTTACATTTGTGTAATATTTTATATCTAATAATCTTATCAATGATCAGTATCTAACATCTCTTTTGTTTTAAAGTAATTTTGATAACACATTACATCTAGTATCTACGTATAAAAGTTTGAAGCATTATGTGTTTACACGTTATTTTCAAGTGGTAGTTTCCTTACTTTTTACAAAAGTTATATAAGAACTTATTTTTGGACAGTCCATGATATGGTAGAGGAATGAGGCAGATAAACCACATTCATTACATATGCAACAATTATCAGGGGTATGGAAGCTACTGTTCATACAAATCAAATGATGGAAGCCATGGACTGATACTCGTACTAAATAATTTTGATTCAATTGATTTGCTGATCTCCATCCATTGGTTTGTAAAATCGGTGCTGCAATATAACCATTTTCCAGAAAATTTGATAATTTCGCACTTCTATACTCCGAAATATCAGAAACCAATTTTTCTTGGAACTCATATCTCGGTTTTAGGTCCTCAACAAATGTACTTGTATTTGCAAAGTAAAATAATAGCGTATTAGATGTATTTTTGGATGTACCCATCACAAGTTTAAAATAATGAGCTTTCATTTTATCTAATTCTAATAAGTTAGTTTTAGTCAAATAAGGGGCTATAACTTCAAAACCATATGTAACGACTGAGGAAAGTTTCATATGGAAAATTTTGATAGATGACTCTATAGAAACACGTCTTAAATGTTTAATTGAACCAATAGCGATCATCAACTTTGTCTTTTTATTAAGTAAATGTAAATTAAATGATAATGATGTTTGAAGAGTAATTCCAAGGTATGTATAACTATTTGTAAAGGCAATTTGCTCTCCACGATAAATAAAACGATCAGCTGCACAAAGGCGACCCCCCTTCCGGAATTTAATGATGTTGGTCTTGTTAAGATTAACTTGTAACACATTTGAAGAACACCAATCGGAAAGAATATCTAGACCAGCTTGAAGTATTGTTTGATCTTTGGAGTAAATTACAAGATCGTCAGCAAAAAATAAAATGTTTAAACCAATAATATCTTTTAAAACCTTTGATAGATCAGATATGTATAAAAGAAATAAAGTAGGAGACAAACTGTCACCTTGAGGAACACCTTGATTTTGAACAATAGAATCGGCAATCTTTATTCCATCATCGATTTTAATAAAGTTTGATTTTAATAAGCCGCCAATAAGGCGTAAAAGTAATCCATCTATACCAAATTGCTCTTTTAATTTATTGAATAAAATATCTCTATTTACAACATCAAATGCTTTCTTAAAATCAACAAAGGCACAATATGTTGAACTTGGTTTCATAGAAAATTGCTTGTGAACATCATTAATTAGAATAGATAAAGGTATGGTAGTGCTTTTACCTTCCTGAAAACCATACTGTGAATTTGGAATAAGATGAAAATATTGCACTTTAGACGTTTGTTGACAAGGGTTGTTAAAACTTTCAAAGGGCAGCATAGAAGAGCTATGCCACGGTAATTGTTAGGATCTTCTGCTGAACCTTTACCTTTGTATAATAATTTAATTACACTGTCCTTCCAACTTGACGGAACACAACCAAACTTCAAACACAAATTAAAAAGTTTTGTCCAAAATGGTAATAAAATATCTAAAGAATAACACAAGTGTTCGTTTGTAATTCGGTCTAAACCAGGGGCCTTGCGCTTTGATGTCATAAGTATTGTCTCTAGGACTTCTTCTTCGCTGAATAATGCGTTGAACCAATCATCATCTATCATGCAGTCATTTATATCATCATAACCAATATCAAGTTCATCAGATGCTAGCAGAGGAGGTTTATTATTTGGATCCAGTAGTGCTTTAAAATGAGACTGTAAACGAGAAGGTGCAATAGGTGCCGCTATTCTTGTATGATTTTTATCAAATAGTAACCATGGCTTTTTTGTAGCTTTATCAAGAAGAGTTAATATTGATTTTTCATGATAATTTTGTTTCTTTTCTTCAATAAGGCTACGGTATTGCTTTCTAGCTAGATGGTACTGGTTTCTTAAGGAAATATCTTTTGGATGTTGCATTACTTGATCCAGTAGAGAAAGGGTTGAATGTTTTAATTCTTTGCATTCTTTATCAAACCATTTTTTATGATGTTGCTTTGTTTCCTTTAAAATTGGACAACAGTCAATTAATGCCTTTTCAATAAAATGGAGTGATGCCTCAACATGTCTGTTTTCTAACGCAATACTGGCTTCTTCTAGCAAAGGATGATTTTTTAATTTGTTACAATCAACAAAACGTTTTAGCTTTGGCAAGGATTCTTTGTTTGGGATAATAGTATTAGAAAAAGACCATGACGTACAGACTTTCTGGTGCTTCCTTTGTACTTCAGGTATAATATAATGTGACAATAATTGTGTAGGTGACAAGTTTGTAAAAATTAAATCTATGGTACTGCTACCAAAAGGGCCAATGTAGGTAGGTTTAAAAATATCATTGATGATAAAAAAGTTCAAAGAAGAGATTGCATCAGTTAAAATGTTACCTCTACTTCCAAAATCGACACGGCAATTAAAGTCTCCACATAAAATAAATGGCAAATGATTTGTAACACTTGAAAGTGCAAATGTTATTTCTTCAATGATGCTATGGAGGTCAGTTTGAGGTTGAAAATAAAAACACAAAATATTGAAAAATTTAGTAGAAATACCAATCCAATGTACTCCTGAACCAAGGGAGATAGGACATAAATAGCTTTTACATAAGATTAAAATTCCACCACGAGGACAGCTACCAGCACCAGTTGGGGCTTTGGCAGGTAAAATAAATGGATAATAATCTGGTACATATGTTGGATAATCAATCAAAAATGTTTCAGTTAATAAAACAATAGAAGAACTATTAAAAACGTCTGTATTAGGATATAGGGACATAATGCCATTTAAACCTTCTACATTCCATAACAATGTGGAAAAAGTAGATAAATTTGATGCATCATTTCTGATATCAGAATCCGAGAGTAGTCAATTTTCTTCTTCATTTATATTTAGATCTGGATTGACTGATTCAATGATTACACCAGCTCTAATCTTGAATAACTTGTTTGGATTACTCTTCTGAAGCTCCCTCATTTGTTGTCTGAGATCAAATGCTGCCTTTTGTTCAGTTGGGGTTAAATCTGGAGAAATATACAGCTGCGGATTTTGCAGTTTTGTTCTTAAAGATTTTGTAGCTCGAAGAAGCAACTGTTTGATTTCTGGGTTTGATTTCAACAACAAGGGCCTAATTTTGCCAGGCTTTTCCTGCCCTAGTCGCTGGACAGAGATTACTGTATCAGATAAATTGATCCCTTCAAGTCTTGCTAGTTGATTAATTAGCTGTACATCTGTTTTGTTCTCTGATTTCTGAATCCCTGAGATGACCACATTTGCTTCTCTGGATTGTTGATGTTTTTGTTCTATCTGTACCTTTTTCACAAGATTAACAAAGGGGACAGAATTTGCTGTAACAGACGAGTAGGTTTCATGTACTGTTGATTGGTTTTCAATTATTGATAATGGTGTCGCTTTATTTGGCTGTTGTTCTGAAAGCTTTTGTTTTAATGTAGCATTTTCAATTTGAATCTCTTCAACTGTTTTTAATATCAACACAACCTTTTGACCAAGAGTTTCAATTTGTTTCTGTTGAATTAATGATTTTTCTCTGAGAAGTTCAATTTCTTTCTTAAGATATTTCTCTGTATCAGTCTCTTGTTGTGAAGAGTTTAATATACGATTAAAAAATGATCTTTTTGGCGTATCCATGACTACTGAACCTCCCCCTGTGACTACTTCTGTGATCAATTCTTCTGTATTATCTAAGCGTGACCGTGACAAGCTATCCCGCTCTATTTCGTCATTGAGATCAAGGTCCGCATGATTCAAAATGGCGGAATCGGTTTCTGTCGAAGCTGTTTGCAAGGCTTCTTCAGAAGTTATTAAACATAAATTCATTTCCATGGCCACAAAATGTTTGGTTTCGAAAGATTTTAAGCCAAGTGAAGTACTGACAACAATCCTACCAGCAGAATAAAGAATGAAATTCAGGTATTTTGTTTTGTTTTTGCTATCTTTGTAAACAGCGACGTTGGTTTCTGATTTTTTGCCTGAGTTTGTTACTGCAGTGTAAAATCCATTACCAGCAAAGTAATTACAAATTTCATCTTGCCACAAATGTAAAATTGTTGTAGTGAAACTAAAGCTAAATATACTGTTATTCCTATGTGACGGAGTCAGTTTACTTGCCACTAGAAGTTCAGAAGGAGAAGCGTTTTTGTGTTTTGACATGATTTGTACTTAATATTCTTGCTACCAAATAATTAATGGATTTACCGTATAGTTCTTTGAGTATTGCTTCAGATTGTATTGTAGAAGTATTAAATTGACAAATCGAGATAGGTATACCAATAATCTTGAATAATAATATTATAAAGTTGTTACGCGAAGTGTGAGCATCGCGCCAATCCCCATTATAATATCACTTCAACTTGTAATATAAATATTAAAAGAACATGTAATAATAAATATAAACCACAATATATACCAGTAAACTCGAGGAACAATAAAGTTATAATAAAGTTAATTCAATATATTAATTTCATATATATATTTGAAAAATAGTGAGAAGGTAAAATAAATGACCGCACCAAAGGGCCGACGACGATAGATAGATAGATAGATAGATAGATAGATAGATAGATAGATAGATAGATAGATAGATAGATAGATAGATAGATAGATAGATAGATAGATAGATAGATAGATAGATAGATAGATAGATAGATAGATAGATAGATAGATAGATAGATAGATAGATAGATAGATAGATAGATAGATAGATAGATAGATAGATAGATAGATAGATAGATAGATAGATAGATAGATAGATAGATAGATAGATAGATAGATAGATAGATAGATAGATAGATAGATAGATAGATAGATAGATAGATAGATAGATAGATAGATAGATAGATAGATAGATAGATAGATAGATAGATAGATAGATAGATAGATAGATAGATAGATAGATGTCAAGTAGTATATTTGCGCCTACTGCGAGGCAATCGATTGGTGGTTAATTACAATTTAATTTGTCTTTGTTTGATGTATAAATTAACTAATTATATTCCATATGTAAGTACTGTATTTACATTTGTGTAATATTTTATATCTAATAATCTTATCAATGATCAGTATCTAATATCTCTTTTGTTTTAAAGTAATTTTGATAACACATTACATCTAGTATCTACGTATAAAAGTTTGAAGCATTATGTGTTTACACGTTATTTTCAAGTGGTAGTTTCCTTACTTTTTACAAAAGTTATATAAGAACTTATTTTTGGACAGTCCATGATATGGTAGAGGAATGAGGCAGATAAACCACATTCATTACATATGCAACAATTATCAGGGGTATGGAAGCTACTGTTCATACAAATCAAATGATGGAAGCCATGGACTGATACTCGTACTAAATAATTTCGATTTAATTGATTTGCTGATCTCCATCCATTGGTTTGTAAAATTGGTGCTGCAATATAACCATTTTCCTGTGCTTGAGTGTTGTCAACTCTTCCCCAAAGACCATGATGTTCTTTTTCTGTGATTTTGAGGTATTTTCTATTCATGTGCAAAGAGAAATTGAGCAAAAAGTCAATTGTTGTTGGTGCAACAGTTGGAAGTTGGAGTCCTTCCAGAAATTCACTGGATTCAATACGGTAATCATCGTCTCCAGGATCCAGAAGGCAAACCAATAGATTCATGTACACTTTGTTGTTTGCTGTTGACATGTTCGTGAATACATCTGATACAAGTTTTGCATATGGAACATAAGGATTGATGGCACCTGGCGGTCGATATTCATTGACCCAATCTAACACTCTTACTAGAGAGTCTTCCAACATTTCAATCGCAATTTCTTTCAAGAAAGTCTGCATGTTGATATTCAACTTGTCCAAAACTTGGAAAGTCATTGATATCAAAATTTGTTGAGCATACTTTAATCGCACGCCAGCCAAGTACTCAAATGCAGTACCCAAGTTGGTAAATCCATCTGAGATTTTCTTTGTTCCGCAGACATAAACCAATGCGCTATACATAAAGTTTTTTGTGGGCATCTTGGATTTGACAGATCTTATCACTTGTTCAGATAGATAGATAGATAGATAGATAGATAGATAGATAGATAGATAGATAGATAGATAGATAGATAGATAGATAGATAGATAGATAGATAGATAGATAGATAGATAGATAGATAGATAGATAGATAGATAGATAGATAGATAGATAGATAGATAGATAGATAGATAGATAGATAGATAGATAGATAGATAGATAGATAGATAGATAGATAGATAGATAGATAGATAGATAGATAGATAGATAGATAGATAGATAGATAGATAGATAGATAGATAGATAGATAGATAGATAGATAGATAGATAGATAGATAGATAGATAGATAGATAGATAGATAGATAGATAGATAGATAGATAGATAGATAGATAGATAGATAGATAGATAGATAGATAGATAGATAGATAGATGATATATATTTACGCTCTTATTCTGAGCAAATTTGTTAGTGTTATGTACATTGTGCATTTTTTTTTTTGCTGTTTCCAATTAATAATTTGATATGAGTAAGTTGCCAGCAGTTTGTTATTTAAAGGAAGAATATGTATGTAATATTTATTTATTTATCTTATTTAACTTTTTAACTATTATAAATTATTTTTAACTCTCTATATTACTTACAAATTGAACGTAAGATTTAATAGCTTCACAATTTACGATATGGTATAGATATGATGCAGATGAGCCACATTTTTTACATATGCATTCATCAGTTGGCTTGTGAAATCCATTTGTCAGGCAAATTAGATGATGAAACCCATGCATTGACAGCCTGGTTATAAAATGCCTGTTTACTTTGTTTGACATCATCCATCCATTTGACTCTAGGACTGGAGCATATTGGTGATCACTTTCTAATCTGGATTTTAGCTTAGATTGTGTAATATTTAATACGTTTTCAATTAGGTTGGAGTTTAAATTATATCGTAAATTCAAATCAGTAGTATATGGTGATACATTTGAAAATAAATAAACCAATGTGTTTGACGAATAGGCAGACACACCTAAAACACGTTTGAAGTACTGAGCTTTTAATTTGTTGAGTTCAAACAAGTTTGATAACGAGAGATAAGGGCCAATAACCTCAAAACCATATGTAATTATCGGAGATAAATTCATTTCAAATATTTCTATAGCTGATTTGATTGAAAGTCGCCTCAAATGTTTAATTAAGCCAATAGCTATAGCAAACTTTTGTTTTTTCTTTGAAATATGCTCTGTAAATGACAAAGAGGTCTGGAGTGTAACACCAAGATAAGTATATGATTTCGAAAATGCTACAGCTTCACCGCGGTAAGTAAAATAATCATCTTTAGCCAAACGACCACCTTTACGAAATTTCATAACGTTGGTTTTCTTTAGATTTACTTGGAGTACATTGGACTTGCACCATGTAGAAACTAAGTCGATTCCATGCTGGAGTATATTACGATCGGTCGAATAAATTGCCAGATCATCAGCAAAGAATAAATATTTAAGGTTATGCACTGCTTTTAAATTATTTGCTAGATCGGCGATGTATAACAGAAATAAAGTTGGAGATAAACTGTCACCTTGTGCAACACCCTGGTTTTGTCGAATAGAATCAAAGATTCTGATACCATCGTGAATACGAATAAAGTTTCCTTGCAAGAGACCACCAATTAATTTTAAAGTTAAACCATCGATACCAAATTGATCTTTCAACTTAGCAAATAATATTTCTCGATTGACGACGTCAAATGCTTTCTTGAAGTCAATGAAAGTGCAGTAGGTTGATTTATATGAGAAAGAGAATTGAGAATAAATATCTTCAATTAAAATAGATAATGGCATCAAAGTGTTTTTACCCTCTTGAAATCCATATTGTCCTGATGGAATGAGATTGAAAATATTTGTCTTTAATCGCAAATTTAGCAATGAGGTCAGGACCTTCAAGGGACAACAGAGAAGGGCAATACCACGGTAGTTATTCGGATCTTGCGCAGAACCATTTCCTTTATATACTAATTTAAATATACAATCTCTCCATCGAGAAGGTATACAGCCAGATTTCAAACGTAGATTAAACAGTTGTGTCCAGAAAGGAAGTAAAATATCCAGGGAATAATACAAATGTTCATTAGTAATATTATCTAAGCCAGGGGATTTCTTCGTTGATGTTTTGAGAATTGTTTCTAAAACTTCTTCCTCAGTAAATAAGTGGTTGTACCAAGGTAAACTGTTTGAGTCTAAAATCAAATTATTTACGTCAATATCATCGAAATTGAGCTCTGGAGGCTTGTCATTTGGATCAAGCAGAGATTTGAAATGGGTTGAAAGGGTAGAGATCGGAATTGGAGCAGAAAATTGATTTGTTTGTTTAGTAAATAGTAACCATGGCTTTTTATTAACTTTTTCCAAAATGTCACAAATTGATCGTTCTGTGTGATTATGCTTTTTCTCCTTTATCAATTTCTTGTATTTTATTCTAGAATTCATATACTGTTTTCGAATAATTACATTTGTTGGCTGCTCTTTGATATTGTTAAGTAGCGACATAGTAAATGACTTAATTTCTCTGCATTCTTCATCAAACCATGGCTTGTGAAAATTGGGTTTAAAGTTATAAACTGGACAACAATCAATTAATGCTTTTTCAATGCAGAGCAGAGATTCGTCAATGTTATTATTATGCAGATTAGTTGTGGCACTTTTAAGCATCGGATGATCAGTTAATAATTCTACGTTGACAGTGCGCTTTAGATTTGGTTTGCAATATTCTTCGGCTGGAGGATTTTCCGAAAAAAAGTTAAAATTTGTTTGAACTGGTTGATGTTTTCTGTGAATTTCAGTTGTAATAAAATGGGTATGTAAATGAAAAGGGGGCAAGTTGGTAAAAATTAGGTCGATTGTACTATTTCCATGTATGTACTAGATAGATAGATAGATAGATAGATAGATAGATAGATAGATAGATAGATAGTAGTTTATTTTGAGACATGTAAACAACTTAATACAATTTTCAAGTGGCTATTATAACTTATGTAGGTTAAAAGGCTATATGGTTTTTCTAGGTATAATTGCAGTTGTTTCTTGATGTCTATCAGGTTATTTTAAACTGTTAAACTGTTGATTAATTATGTTCGCAATAAGTTCATTACTTCTTGTTTATATTGGTATTTATTATAATTTTCTAAGTGATTATATTTATTTAGCAACTGTGCTCCACGGAAGGAGAAAGAACGGTCTGGTCTTAAGGTGTGGTCTTAAGGGAACACAATTCTATTGTAGGACTGTAATAAATACTATAATAAACCGAAGATTGACTCGAAGCAACGAGTCCGTAAGAAGATCAACAAATGAGGCTTAGATAATAATGATCTTATTTCAATGGCTTTCGCCCAACAATGCCTTACCGGATCTTCCTCCTCCCAATACGTCCCGTTACCATTCAGAGCATGCTGCTCTTTATTATGCCGCTCCTTAACGGAACGGGACCAACCGTCATCACCTGAGTCACCGGCTCCCGACCCGATGAAACACTCCAAGACGCATTGGGGACAGAATCCTTTACTGCCGACATCTTTTATCTCAGGCATGATACTATATGCCATCCCGGCCGTCGATCGTAAGATCTCACTCAGATCCATATCGAGCTCCTCTCCATCGACGAAGACTTCAACACCACCCCCCTCTTTACACGTTCGTGCGCGCATATTCGCCTCCTGACACGCCCACACACACACCAGTAACTTCTTGCCACTATGTCTGATTACGCTAGCAGCAGTACCCCACATCGCCACCAGACACCTAGCTACTGCGACCTTGAACCGACGCGCGCTGCCACCCAAGAAAAACCCGACAAGCCGTTTCCCCCCTTGACTGATGCTATTAGCTAAGTCCCTGCCTCTACTTAGCAACGACCTATCAACCCTCCGTTTTATGCTGTTACTATCCTTGGTAACAGTCTGTTCCTTACGCCCAGCACCCAGCGCACTTTTTTCTACGGTGGCCTCATTCGTCTTCACCCGGTTTGACTCATTCATCTCGAAACCGTACAAACCCTCCGGATTCTCCTTAATCCTCACCCCTTCTTGAAAGGATCGCTCCCTCCTGGTCATGTCCTCCAACAGCGCCTCCTCCTTGATAGACAAGTCACGCCCATTGGCAACCAGGCAGCCATTCAGGCTCATCCTCATCCCCTCCCTTCTCCGGCTGACTATACTATCAACCACCTTCCAAATATCGCCATCCCACTTAGGCGTAACATGAACTTTCACGTTCACGCTTTTCGTGAGGGTAACCACTTTGGAAGCTTTCTTCCTTTTCAACTTGCCTTTAACGTTGAAAACTCCCTCACGGTCTTCAACCTTCTTACAACCTAGTAAGTCATTCCGCAAAGACTCACCGGTTGCAACCTCCTGAGGTGTACGCTCTCTCCCATCCGCTATGTCGTAGGTGCGCCCCTTGAAGATAGTCTTAAAGCTAACGTCGCCAGCGACGCCGCCATCCTCACGTGGCATACTCACCTCCACCTCACCTGCCCGAAAACCTTCGGCACTTGGCCTCAAACCTACACGGACATCCTGTTCCATGTTTCTCCTTCGGTAACTGACGAGATCCCATCCTCCCAGTTCCTCACATACTTCGTCCGCCTCTACCGGCTTATCCATCGGCTCCAGACCCAACCTTTGCAATGAAGTCATACCACCCGCCCGGTTCGCGGTCGGCATACCCCCAAATACATTCCTAGTATCAAGACAATCTTCCTCGTAAAGTAAGCTCATCTTATATTCTTCGGTCTTGTATGTATCATCACATCTTGATCGGTCTTGTATGTATGTATGTATATATGTATGTATGTATGTATGTATGTATGTATGTATGTATGTATGTATGTATGTATGTATGTATGTATGTATGTATGTATGTATGTATGTATGTATCAAATATGACGCGGGCACACAGGGATGTACATCCACTTATGTGTGCCGCTGAATAATTAATAGCTAAATACAAGTGTTTTAATCTATTTGTATAACGAATAATATGATAATTTTTATTGTATTGTATTGTATTTATTTTTATTGTATTTTATTTTTTTTAATGATTTTTTGAGAAGTAGTGTTAAATTTAATAAGTTAAATAAAATAAAATTGGAGAAGAGGTGTTAGTAAAACTACAATATTGAACAAACTCAGGTCTGATTTAAAACTTGTGATATATACACAGATCACTACATTATTAGAAAGATCGTTCCACCATGGTTCCACTCGTATGGCGAATGCATGCTGGACGATGCTGGTTTTAGGGATTTCTTGAAAATGTCTATTAAGATCACATTGAGATCGTCCTATTAGGAATTTGGAAGTCCAGTTGAAGAGCTCATTTTCAATCCCATATGCCTGCAATTTGAGAAGAAGCTTTTGATGAGATACGGTATCAAAGGCTTTCTAGAAGGTCGAGGAATATATTGTCAATGTGTAATTTGTTATTTGTAGACTTCAGCCACTTCAGAAAGCCAAACTGTTCTTTAGCTGTCAAATTATATTTTTGCAGATGTTGAAGGATTTCTTATGTAATAAGAAGTTTTTCCATAACTTCCATATTTCCATATTGTTGATTGGGTTTGGGTTTACTGTACCATGTTTAAGACCTAGATGATTAATATAAGAAAAATATTACATAATATAAACTTCTGTATACGACGATCTTCTAACAGCTTCTGATTACAAATTATTACAATTCTACTACATAGACGACAATTATGATTGTACGGGTTCATGCTGCGTAGTGCGTAACTATGACAATGACATGACTATAATATATGAAAACAATGATAAAAACTACGGGTAATGGTAAAATTTGACGTAATACAGATGGTATCAATATCTGTTAGGCATTCGGTAACATTCTTTGGAATAAGTATACGGTGTTCTAGTTTGTTCACCATTTCATATCATGCTGATATGTATGGATAGCTTTCATTGTTATTTTATTATTCTATCATCATAATTTCTTCGTCATAAGTTACACAGAATAATGTTAAACACTGTTTATTATGTAGTGTTTGTTGCTTTGTGCGCTTAGTGCCTTTTAAATGCAATCCTTTACTGCAATTATCTTCAAATCACTCAAGTTTCTGATAAAACATATTGCTTCTTGTGAAATGAAATAATTGACTTTTGCTTCCTCTATTGCAACCCCCTTTTTTATTACCATTGTGAAGTTGATAATTAGTTGCGTTGTTTCAATTACCACAGTGTTATTTGGCTAATAGCATGGTCATAATAAAATATCAACATCTTGATCATACATAGCATCAATTTTGCCTTGCCTCTACCCCCAAGACTATTCTCCTTACTCAGTTTGTGTAAAGCTTTCCCAGGCCTTTCCCCACATGGCTTACATATTCTTCCTTGACCATTTTAACTCCACTTCAAGCTGCATAGGCCATGAGGATATTCACCCAGATAATCAGCAGTTATAGTGTATTGCTTTCAACGCTTGCTCATACATTTAAAATCAATGACGAGACCAATGGGTATTAATCTTTGCTGATTTCGCTCCACCTGTGTTCTTTTCTTTTGATGACGACTGTTTCTGCTGTTGCTTCTTCTCCCCTCTTTTGCTGCTTGATGAGTGAAGTCTTCTTTCTAAAAAATCCAAAATGTATTTTGATGACAATTTTTCTTCTTTTAAGTTCAACTTTTGGGTCATTCTATTTTCTTGTGCTAGCTGATCTTCAATCTGATCTACAAATTTGTAGCCAGTCTTTCCTTTTAAGTCTTTAACAAATTCTTCATCCTCTATGCGATAACTTTTTCCGAAATCACTGAGATACATCAAATGCATACATACTGTTGTTACGAATTTCTGTATTGATTGGGTGTATTTTTCCACAAGCAAGATCTCAGTTCATCATCAGCAGATTACAACGACTCGCAGCATTCATATTCCATAACAATTGAATTGAAGTCGATCATCATCTTGTCTTCTTTTTGTTCCTCTGGATAATGATGAGCTTTGAAAAATTTGTTCTTCAAGACACAAACAAATAAAAGACAGTTGATAATTACGCTTGTAGTTTTTAATCTTTCAAGAGTAGACACATTCCGCATTTTTCACAGCAAAGTCATTAAATGAGCAACAGAATATTAATTATGTTTACAATTTTGTATCCAACTGGAATATTACTGTTGATTGGCTCAAGTAATAAAATTAATTTGAATTGTGAATTGTGAAAAGATCAAGGAAGAATCTGGTTGTTCTAGAAATTTGTAATTTTATTTTTTTGCTTGATTATCTGATCAACCTTCTTTTTCGAATCATTTAATACTGATTGTTCAAAATGCTTCCCATCCTTTCTTATTATTTTCACCATGTCGTCAAAATTATCCAATATTGACTAGTTATATGTGAAAGCTTTCAATGGTTGTTTTATTTAGAGAATTGGGGGCTTGACCGCCGTTGTATGGATTATAACATGTTATTGTAATGCTCTAAAGCTAACTCAATTGGTGTAATGTTTGTAACTGAACCAAACATTCCCTAGTTGAAACGCGATTCCAAATTAATTGGTGTGCACTTCTATGTGACAGGATACAATAGTACTGGGTCATCATGTAAAGAGCCTCTAAAGCATATTTTTGTGGTCTCTCTGCATTGTGCTTCAAATGAGTCAACATAAATTTCCAACATCTAAATACTCGATCGCTATCTCCTTCTGAAACTTCATCATAAAATTGAGCAAAACAAGCATATAGTCGAGCAGAAAGAATCAATTTTATTTACGATGTAGTTGAGCGAAAATAATTTTTATCAACTTCGATTTTGAAAATGCGTGCTTTCCAAAGCCATTGATACCATCATCAATAAATAAATCATAAAGACAATCTAGACGTTTGGAAATACGGTTATGAACCCTTGACTATGTAAAAAAGAATAAATACGTCTTTCGTTACTTACATACTTAAATGCATTATTTGAAGTAAATGGCTTAATGAAAGTTGAAAATCTGAGTCCATTATCTAGATCATTAGGATAACAATTATACAATTTTGAACAATGCACCTTTAGCTTACTTGAGGTACAGTTAAAAATATTTCCAAGATAAGCAAAATATCTGCTTATATCTTTGTAGTCGGCATAATAATAATAATAATAATAAACTTTATTTATTTATAGAGCGCTATTTCCAATAGTTGCTCAATAGCGCTTTACATGTTATAATATTATAAATATATATATATTTTATTTTATTTTTTATTACTTCAAACAGTAGTGTAAATAAGTTAAAGGTTGGTTAAGAAATATACTGTAAATACTTTAACATTTAAAAGCAATTTTAAAAAGACTCGTTTTTATTAGTTGTTTAAAAGTTTCAATTGTTATTGCATATTTTGCTGCTACTGCGAGATTGTTCCACACGGCGGGGGCAGCATGGCTAAAAATTCTTCCGCCATAACGGCATAAGAATAATAGATGTTTCTAATAACAAAGTTTGGTCATAAAGGCCTCATGCTTGTACTCTCGTATTACTATTCTCTTCTTCATTTGATGCTATTTCTACTAACAATTTTATAGCATTATAGCCAATAGTAATTGTTTTAGTGACATCAGCATGAGCAGACCATCTAGTGTCATTTGACCTTTTCATACTACCAACATTGTATCGCTTTAATACTTAAGTAAATAGTTCCCATGGGTAAAATTTGAAAAGAAATTATATAAGTTTTGCACAAATGCAAAAATGTGACTGCTTCAACGCAACATTCAACACCACATTGAGCAACAAGATTGAGGGAGTGCACAAAGCACGATATATAAACTGTCAATGGACCTTTTCCAGCAATCAATGCCTGCATACCTTTGCATAAATACCACTCATAGTGTTGCATTGTCGTATGATTGTCTACTCTGCAATTGCCAATATTGATATTATGGATTTTTATAAAAATTATAATAGATTTCGCATAGTCCTTTCCAGTGTGCGAGTTCATTTGTAAATATGTAACAAACTAGCATTGAGTGTAGGTCCAGCACTGGAATTAATACATAATATTCTAGCTCATTTACGATTTCAGATATTGTCAGCCTGATAGCACGGTGCTGATCTGTAGGGATAGCTTTTCTTGTTATCTACTATTATTGTTGACATTTAACTAAATATCTTTCTAGTATAATGGAAGGTTTTTATTCCAGAAAGAAACAAATGATAGATTAGCAAAATTATAATTGTTTGGTATTGCAACCATTATTATAGGTTAGTCTGATCAGTCTGAATGAGACTTTTGACATTTAAATCTCTTTTTAGTATATTGGAAGGTTTTGATGCCAGAAAATAAGAAGATAAATTTAATAAATAATAGTTATTTGCTGTTGGATTCTTTATTATATGATAGTCTGAATAGAATAAATAATTCAGGTAATCTAAGGTTAGATAACTTTTTCATTTGTTCTGTTCACTCGTTCACCTCATTTCCTTAGATCTCGCTGCTGTCACTCCATTCACCATACAGTTTTACATCAGTTTTTTATCGCGCTGATTGATAAATTCGAATGAATAATGAAATCTGTCCTTCCTTCAGATATCCAAAAGATTGATCCGTAAGCCATTTCAGGTTTCCAAGTATAACATGGATATGACTCAGAAAAAACATCTATTATTTTATGTTAGTAATAATTGTATTGTCATGGCTCTATATAGTAAATAATTTACCATCGTTATTTAAGGTTGCATCAAGAGCACGAAAGTTCAATTTGTTGAAGAATTCACAATCCTTTTGGAAACACAACACACAATGTTTCACCTAATATAAGTATTTTGAAAATAAAAATTTAATTCCAGAAAAGTAAGAAAAAATGATTGATTAGCAAAATTATAATTATTTGCTGTTGGATTCTTTATTATATGATAGTCTGAATTGACACTGATAAGTAATTCAGTTAATCTAAGTTTAGATAACTTTTTCATTCGTTCTGTTAATTCCTCTGGGTTTTTAAAACAGCAAATTTCCTGTCTGTGAATAAACTGACATTCTCCTTATTGATATATGAGCTCTTGCTGCTTTTTGATTGTTTGTTTTTTCCTTGAGTAGGCTTTCTCTCACTTCACTGCATTATCAAGTAAAACTTTGAACTCTGTTTTGAGGCATTAGTAACATGTTTAATATTATTTCTTAAGCATATGTTGAATATATTACTTAGAATTACGAATAAAACCTTCTTATTCACAATTGCGAACCACTTCTTATTCTCATCTGGACGGTCTTTACCCACGCAGACTTTCATTTGGATGCATAAACAGGACCGTAATGGAGAAAATGTACTGTGTCTGACTCTCTTTTTTCAACATAATCCAATTCTCGTCTATGTATTTTCATCATAATCCAGCTCTCGTCTGATTACTATTTCCACAAATTTCGCTGCAATCACTCCAATTTCATCATACAGTTCCAAAACAGTATTTTTCGCACAGATTGATAGTTTTGAAGGAATATAGTATGGCCTGCCGTCATATATCCAAAAGATTGATCCTTAAGCCATTTTAGGTTTTCAAGTATAACATGGATATCATACAGAAAACATCTATTATTTTATGTTAGTAATAATTGTATTGTCATGGCTCCATATAGTAAATAATTTACAATTGTTATTTAAGGTCGTATCAAGAGCATGAAAGTTCAATTTGTTGAAGAATTCACAATCCTTTTAAAACACAACACACAATGTTTCATCTTACATAGAAGTATTTTGAAAATAAAAATTTAATTCCAGAAAAGGTTTTGATTCCTGAAAAAAGAACAAATGATAGATTGGAAAAATGATAATTGTTTGCTATTAATATTGGATAGTCTGAATAGAAACTGATAAGTAATTCAGTTAATCTAAGTTTAGATAACTTTTTCATTCGTTCAATTTTGTGTTTGTGAATAAACTGACCTTCTTCTAATTGATATATGAGCTCTTGTTGCTTTTTGGTTTATATTTCGCCTTGAGTAGGCTTTCTCTCACTTCAATGCATTATCAAGTAAAACCTTGAACTCTGCTTTGAGGCATCAGTAATATGTTCAATATCATTTCTTACACATATGTTGGATATATTACTTAGAATTTGTGGTGTATGTTTCATCCTTCATAAACAATATAGTTAGTTAACACATTAACAACGAAGAGATTTCCTTCAAACAACTCCTGACAACGAAGGCCGCAAAGCTCTTTCAGAAAAATGATATTTAAATGATTTCAAAGCGCTGTAGCTCACTCATTTCAACAAATATCATTAAAAGAAACATACCCCCATGGAAGCCAGATAAATCCTCTTTCCATTAGTGCCATAATAAGTATATATCAGTGTCCTATTTCTCCGAGAAATTTCAGTAAAATCAGGACATCAAAAATTTTCGTGCATTTGCATGAAACTGTTCAAATTTCGCGCTTCTCAACCCCCAGTCAGTGTCTGTACCCACAGGGAGCTCACCACAGGAATCAAACTTTCGCGGTAAAAATAGAATTTGAGACGATCTTGATTTTTGAAACAAGTTATGTTTTACCGTTTTCTATTTATTTTACTGTTTTTGGTTATTTATATCTGTTCTGATACTGTTTTTTGTGAAACTTGTAGCTTAAACTTGCGGACCGTATAGTTATGATAGAGAACTAGAGAATAATATAATTAATATTTTAAACCGAATTAAATAAATAATTATTTACAAATAATTGATTCCAGTTCAAATTTAGTTTGATGCACAGGTTTGTTATGCTCTATTCTTTGAAATTCAACCCGATTTTTATTCCTCAACCATAAAATTCAAATAATATTTCAATAATTTCAGTTTTTCGGAAATCATTAAAATCTTATCAAAAGCGCTGGAATCACGAAAAAAAATTCTGAATAGTGCGAATTTACGGTTACTTTGACAACGGATAATTGAACACTAGAAAGTTATCTTTTTATGTCTTTGCCGCGGAAGTGTGAACTGTGAATTTTATCGAATTACAATTCAACCAGAAGTTCAATAAAATACCTTGCGACTTGAAGGTCTCAAATATTTTTAAAAATCTCTAGAATATAAAGCAAACGTTTTTCTTTTGACTGCAATCAATGAAGAATTGAAAAATTTGATGATTTTTTTTTTGTTTGTTTATTTTATTCGGCATATAAAAAAGTTACTAATAGGCGTGGGCCTACATACAATAGGTTGAATTATTATTAATTATATATGTGAATAAGGCAAGCACTGGCTACAGATTACAAAAAATGTAGCACTTACGTATAGCCTTGATTAAAAGCATTTACATAATGACGAGATATTAAAATTTGATAAAAGTGATTTAAATTTATATATATTTGAAGATTGAACAATGTCCATGGGCAAACAGTTCCAGAATCCGATAACGCGGAGGGAGAAGAAATGTTTCCTGCGGTCGAAATTTGTTTTTTCGTTTGTTACCAATTGAAGATGATGTCCACGCAATGGATACATATTATTTCGAAATGTAAAGAAGTCTTTGAAATTGAAATTAACGAGATTATGAATTATCTTAAAAGTCATACAAAGATCAAAATATATACGTCGGTATTTAAGAGATTGAATATTTAATATTTCAAGTCGATCTTTATAGCATGTATATGAAATGTTCGAACGTTTGCAAATTTGATTTAGAACTACAAATTCATTCATTCATTTAAAACTTTTAAAATTATATGATCATGATTCAAACTTTGAAAAAACTTATTCAAATCAATTAAAATGTCACATAGCTATATCATTCACTCCGGTTTGCACCTTATATCCAATTTGGTTAATGCACCAACCTTAAAATATAAATTTTAAAGTTTTGACGATTTTTGAAAAATTTTAACTTTATTTCAGAACCTAAAATTCCTTTGATTGGAAAGATGTAGAAATTCTGCGATTGCCTAGCGGTTGCTTAGACTATGATGTCGGCTATGACTTTGACATGGAAGTGTGAAATTTATCAAAAATCTATTCGAGATTTTAGTTGAAAATTTTTTACTCATGGATATTTTCTTTTCTATTTCAGCGACGACAGATATTGGTTTTGAGCTAGTTTTGAAAATATAAAAAACATCTGATTTCTTTGTATAGCTGGGTTAAATTTGCTTGCGAAATTCGAATTAATTCAAAGACCTAACAACAAATTAATTTGTAATTATTATTTTTTATTTCTTCAGGAATATTTATTTGCTACTTCTTTCTTTCAATTATTTATACATCGTGTTCATGACTATTGTTTTAATACATTTGTGATTGTTTGAAAGATCAAATTTCGATTACAATGAGAATTATGTTCTCTTGTTCTGTCTGGGTTTAATAATGGTTACCGTTGCTATGACAGTAGACCAATTTAACAATGGTTATCTATATTAAAATAGACAAGAATTGAATTGATAATGACTTGTTAATTAATATATCTTGAGAAACTAGGAAAGTGACTTTTCGCATTGTATTGAATATCACTATTTAATTGACCGACTTTTGAATGCCTTTAAATAAAGTGTTTTCGAATTTCGACAGAAGTTTTTGAAAAATGTCCATCCTTGAATAATGTTCATCCTTGAATTTCCAAACACACGGACGTGGACCAACCAATCAATTTGCAGGATTACGTTCGAATTTGACGTTGTTTTTTTGGACATTTTTTCTGTCATTTATCTAGATACTAGATAATTTTTTGTTTTGTTTTGTTTTTTTGGGGGTTTAATTTTCAATTTATAGATGGAGTGGTGAAAGTTGTGTGTAATGCCGAAAACTGTTTTCCTGAGAAAAGCATTGACAAAACACCCAGCCTTATAATTTTTGGGTAAATTCAGTTGTTATTTGAATTTTCTGCGTGGTGCTCCATGAAACATGTTTCACGACACAAACGGATATTGCAATGAGAGCAGATGTAAACAGTTCTGATATTATACCCACTCAGTGTTTTCTTGCCGTTCCTCCTGCAATTATAGCAGTCCGCCTTCGAACCTTCACAACGAATACATTTGTGATGACTGAATGGACCAGCGCCATCAGCAATCGAAGACAAATTCTGCTTGTGTCGTTTTTTTCTATTTGTAAAACCTCCAATTAATTGAGTTGCCAATGCTTTTCTGAATTCTAGCTGTGAAGAGTGTTTTGTTGCAGAATCGCTGAGATTTAATAAAATACATGCATTTACCATTGAAACATTGAAGAGAAACCAGAAAATATGTTTCCATCATTTTTTGCAGGGCGACCGGCAGTATAATAGGAACGTAGTTAATCATTTCTATCCACTCCACCCATGAAACAGTTGTAACTTTCAACAACATCTGGTTTACCACCAGGCAACTGTTCACCAGCAAAATGAACTTCTTCCGCCGGGATTGTGGCTAGTCGAAAGCATGGTTACAACACGCTTGTCACTCCATTGAGTTGCAACCAGTGGACCCTTCTGCCTGACTCTTACTTCGCCTTTTTTAGTTTCTTCGGTTTTTTCAAATCATCTGGAAAAGTTTTTAGATTTACAAGTTGCGTGCCGCAAGAAAATGTTTCTCGTTTCAATAGAGATTTTTGTAGTGAAGATGAGTTGAAATAATTGTCGAAATACAGATGTCGATTTTGATACCAGAAGGGTCGCGATAATCTCAAAAAACTTTTCTGCCTAGCCCTGTTTATCGTTTATCGTTTCTTTGCTTCGGCCTAAATAGACCTCCTTGTTGGAAACATAGCCTGATTTTGACTCAGCAATCATCCATACTTTTACTCTGTGTTTTATTGGCTTTTTAGGCATGTACTGCTTGAAGGAAATACGACCGCGAAATTTAATCTTGCCCTCATCTATCGAAAGTTCTTTTTCAGGAGTGTAAATTCGTAGAAATGATTTGTTAATTTTGTTAAAAATATTACGGACTTTATAAATTTTGTAGTAATCAGGTTCACCTTTTTTAGGTGCCTTGTTGATGTTTCTCAAGTAAAGAAATTTTGATATTATCATGAAACGATCACAAATCATTACGTCTTTTATTGACTGAACGCCTAGAAATTTCTCGCTCGACCAGTAGTCATAAATTGTGGGTGAAATGTGAAAACCCATGTCTACATTTATTCCCAAATAAGGACGCAATTCTTCTACGGTAAAATGAAACCAAAAAGCATGTTGTTGATAAATATAGCAAATTGTTTCTTCGACAATGCGGTTTTGAACAATCGCAGTGAAAAACTACTGAAAAAAATCAATAGCAGAACTGTCTGGCACTTCAAATTCTTGAGTCTCGTCTGACCATTCAGAATCTTTCGTATACTTCGATATCACCAAAATAGAAAGTAGCAAAAACTTACGTCTTCAAATTGTATAGATCCGCAAAAATAATTCGAAGAAAATTAAACGGGTAGTCGTAAAGCCACAAGTTTGGTATCAGAAGAAAGCTGAACATTTCAGCTTCTATTTATACTAAATTGAAAGGGACTGGGTCCCCACCCTTGCCTCACTTGCATAAAAAAACTCTTACTGATGCGCTGGCTTCTACGGGCTTTTTGTCATAATGGAGTGATCAAATTTCAGGCTTTTGCTGGTTTATCGTCGTTAATGAGTTAAATAGCACAATAACAGTGTAGTGTATTATATTAATTAACAAGTGGACAAATTATGTCCTACTATTTGGTTATATATATAGGCTGGACAAATTGTGTCCTTGTAGTAAGACCATTAGGCCAAATAATGTCTGTGTTTGAATTATGTTACCTCCCTTATATTTGGAGGTATTATCACGTTAATAAGTAATCTACATTTAGCATATAATTATCATTGTAATAGATATTTTGTATATAGTAGATTTCATCTTCTGTTTATTGCTATAAAAGCAAATATGTATCATTTGAAAAACAGAGATTTCTTGTCGCAACCTAATGTTGTCTATATTTTGAGAGAAACGCAACATAATTACAAATAAAAACTTCTTATTCACAATTTCGAACCACTTCTTATTCTCATCTGGACAGTCTTTACCCACACAAACTTTCATTTGGATGCATAAACAGGACCGTACTGGAGAAAATGTACTGTGTCTGACTCTCTTTTTTCAACATAATCCAATTCTCGTCTGTGTATTTTCAACATAATCCAGCTCTCGTTTGATTACTATTTCCACAAGTTTTGCTGCAATCACTCCAATTTCATCCTACAGTTCCAAAACAGCATTTTTCGCACAGATTGATAGTTTTGAATGGATGTGGTATGGTCTTCCGTCATATATCCAAAAGATTGATCCTTAAGCCATTTCAGGTTTCCAAGTATAACATGGATATCATGCAGAAAACATATATTATTTTATGTTAGATATAATTGTATTGTCATGGCTCTATATAGTAACTAATTTACAATCGTTATTTAAGGTCGCATCAAGAGCATGAAAGTTCAATTTGATGAAGAATTTACAATCCTTTTAAAACACAACACACAATGTTTCATCTTACATATAAGTATTTGAAAATAAAAATTTAATTCCAGAAAAGGTTTTGATTCCTGAAAAAAAAACAAATGATAGCTTGGGAAAATGATAATTGTTTGCTATTGGAACCATTAATATTGAATAGTCTGAATAGAAAATGATAAGTGATTCAGATGAATCTTGACAAAAAAACGACGTAGAAACTTTATCTGTAATTTTTTCTGGTGAAATATCATTGTCAGAAATATCTGATCTGCTATTTCAAAGTCGTATCCAGAGTCAGCTGCGTCTTCTTAGATATTATCAACAATCGTGTTGCCTCGGCAGATTGTCAATGACATTTCGGAATTAAACTTTGAAAGATTTCGGCTCAGGCTAGACAATCTCAAATCACATAATTTTTCAGCTAATAAAGGCTGACGTATCATTAGATAATATTGTACAACAAATGTTGCATAAAGAGATATTATATCTGAAACCGAGTGTACTCATCCAAGGAGTGTGATGCGGAGTGTTGTGAAAGACGATTGTACTCGTCTACAGCAGCAGAAGTGTTAATCAGCATTAGGTTGCTGATACAATGGTTTTTTCACAGTCTACTTCTTGTCTGTTGATAGGGTGTTTATAATGCAATATTTGTAAATTGAAGATTTAATAGCTAATTGATTTGAATTGTACTGAGTTTATGAAGAATTTATGAGCTTCATAAACAGTTCATAAATCCCCCAAACAATTGTAATATGTCAATGTTAATAGCTGTGTTATCAACACATTTTTTCATTTGGAAAGCTCTGCGATAAACCAAATTAGCCAGTTGCCAGCGTCAATACTTCAATGCTCATCTATATAGCTATAGTTGAAAAAAATATTTTTCTTCTACTCTATGTTTAGAACATAATTGAATAATGGCAATGATGATAATGGTGTGATGAACTTTTAAGTATTAATAATTGAAAATGTTTAATCTTTTCAGTTACAATGGTTAGATGCTATTGAAGTTGCTAAAAAAAATCATAAAGATGGTAAAAGCAGCGCTCTTTTTTTCGAACCAAAAGATACATCAGATGAAAGAGAAAGCAAGAGAGGAGAAGAACCTAATAACCCTTTTGAAGATTCTGGTGGTAAGAAATGTAGTTTAATAATTCCATTCAGATTGAAATATTTTTGTTATCAAATGCTTTCTACTATTGTTAACCCAGTCAATTTATAAATTATTAATCATACCAACATATTTGTGACTTGCATTAGTGGGTTAATGCATGGCAGTTGTGTTTGGGTTTTCTGATACCAACATGTGGGATGTTGGGAGACACCAGAAAGCATAAGAAAAATACGAAATACCTCGAAGGCTCGATCTTTCAACACTTCATTTATGTCTTGCAACTATACAATGAAAGCTACATTCATGATTATGGAAATTTATTAGGCAAGCTTTTTTGTTGTTGTTTTTGTTGTTGTTTTGTTGTTGTTTCATTGATCGTTAAGCCACAAGTCGGGTGAGCTACAGTGAAACCTGTATATAACGGCCAGTTACGAGAAGTGGATAAATTGACCACTATAGACAGGTGGCCATTATATAGAGGTTTGATTCAATAGAAAATACTATTTTAGACATTGCAGGAGTGACCACTATAGACAGGTGGCTGCTGTATAAAGGAGACCGTTATAACAGATTTGACTACTGTGTGAGTTCAATGGCCGGATGCCCCGCCCTTCCTGACATCAAACCAATAGTGCGTCTGCCAAGGATTGAGCCAAATATCCTGTGGGCGAGGTCCAACGCCCTAACAACTGCATTACAACCCTACATTTTTATGAATGAGAGTTTTTATTAGTTTAACCTGTTCTTCTTGTGTCGATTTTTGATGTTTTCAGATGAAGAAGTCAACAAAGCTGTTGAATCACCCAAGGTCTGGCATCAATCTATTTTTTAAATATATTTGTTATTAATTTATGCCAAATGTGTACTGAATAATAATAATAATAATAATGATAATAATAATAATTGTTCATTTTCAATCATATATAATTGTGGTTCATAGTCACCTTGCGAAGTGCTTTGAGTGATATAACACATTTTAAGACAGTTACAAATTATTTTTTTCAACCGGTTTAAAGGAGGAGAAGATATTAAAAAGATGCGAGAGAGACCTTGATTCTCCGAGAGACCTTCCGCCCTATGAAAACATCCATGAACATGTTATAAAGAATTTATGGAAATTGGGCCATTTGACATCCATGGATTGTTTATAATGTGTTCATTAACAGTTCACAAATGTTCATAAAGTTCATGAAAAGTTCAGTTGAATGAGTAGAGGAGAAAGTTTCAAAAAGATTTTGTTGGCAAGGGCTCGGTGAGGAACACTTTGTGAACAGTGTATGAATGTGAATTTTTAAAGATTTCCATGAACACTTCAAGAACAGTTCATGAACTTCTATCAAAATGTTCATGAAAATCTGAAATAATTCACATTCATGAACTGTTTTTAAAGTGTTCATGAACTGTTCTTGAAGTGTTCATTAATATCTTTAAAAATTCAGATTCCGAACTGTTCATGAAATCAACATATTTTGCAATAGAGGTTATATCTACATAGATAGGTACATATAATCTTGCCATAATTATGTTTTTATATTGTTATACTATTAAACTTTCACAGTATCCAGATCTCTTACAAGTAGTTTGGCTATTGGAATTACCTGAAGATCTTGATGTGAAAATAGCGGAACATAATTTCCACGAGGCCGTGCAAGGTGTTGAAAGAGGTAACACAAATAAATTAGAATAAGATGTAACTAACTGAGAATAAGCCAAGGGGCCATCCATGAAGTTTGTACCCAGTTGAAGGAGAGGGGGTTAGTACCGCTTAAAAATATTTTGTAACGCGTAACCCATAGTCCAGTCACTTGTTTCACTCGATCACGTGGCTCGGGTCACGTGGTTAGGGTTAGGGTCCGATCACGTGATAACCACCCAGACGAGTTTGAATACATTTTTATTTTGTTAGTTCTCATTTGTTAAGGTCACTGGTTAGTGTTTCTATCAAGAGCGTGTGTCCTTCTAGTTTGAGTCCCAGAGTAGCTAATATTTAATTATTAGTTAATTATTTAATGTTTATTTATGGTCAATAATATTATTTAATATTGTTAATTAATCATTCCTTATTAGTTTATTCATTATTTATTATTCAATCAGAGTTTTTACAAGTGGCAAGTGTTTAGAATGTGGGTTACGGTTATGGAATATGGGTTACGTGTTACGAAAAATCCATGCACGGTTATACCAATAGCTTACAGCTGCGTACATAGGGAGGGAATGTCAACAATGAAATTATGTATACATCTTGTCACTTCTGTAGCACATTTTGAAAGATTATAATGCAGCTAATTATCAGTATATTAATGATTAATTCAATTTTATGAATTCATTATTAACCGTGAAAATTTGCATTTTTCTAAAAATAGTTGCACTTGTATATTTTTGGAAACAACAAATACAAATTTAAGAGGGAGGGGTTCAAAATCCCCAGTACGTACTTGGAAGGGGATAAGCCAAAGTGTACAGCTGTGTAAAGGGGGAGAGGGCATTGATGGCTCCTAAGCACCAAGCCAAGCCTTGTTGGTTACTCAATCAAAGGAAAATTATTTTTGTTAGTCTGAATATTAACTAAGATGTATAGATATTATTTTTTATGTTTCACATATTTATTTCCCATCCAATCACTATTGTAGTTTTTCTTTTCTTCACAGCAAATAGCTATCTGAAAGACTTTCCAGAATCTAATAAACTTATCGAAATCAGGTAAGAATTGATCAATTTTACATTTAGCTTGCTTGTATAACCATCTGAGATTTGACGAATTTGAGAATGCTGGTGCCGATATTCCCAGTGTTTATTATTGCTGTGTTGTATGAAATGTCATTAAAAATCAAAGCTTTGCGGCTGGCTTTTTCATTTCAAATTTGTGGATTTGAATTATGCTGGTACTGTATTGTTTATACAGTCGAACTCGGTTAATATCCCCCCTTCCGTGCAAGCAAAAAGGGGGACATTATCCGATTTGAGACAAAACAAAGGAAATTTGTCAACACAAAGGAATTCCGTTCATTGTTAACAATTGCTATTCAATCAAAATAAGTAAAATAGTAAATACTAGGGATAACCATAGAATGATTTCAAAATAAGTCCAATTAACACAGATATATTAAAACTTTCGTACAGTTTCTTCTTCTTGATCACAAAATTCTTCCTGTGTGATTCTACGAAGCGTGCAATGAAATATAGTACGCATGCGTTGATAACACTTGTACACGTGACCTACATCACAACCACGTGAAATCAGTTCGTTTTCGTTTGATGGAAGCCATTTTAAAAGTTTGTCATTGACAGAGGCGCATTTGCAATAAGGAAGCTTGAGCAAAGTAGCGTTCAAAGCTGTTTATTTCGAATCACAAACAAAGAAAGATGTTTCTTCGAAGTGTTAAAATGTTTATTCTTATTTAAAACAATCAATGTTGTCGATGTCATGTCCAATATCAAGTTTGAAGTAATGATAATTTTCACAACAAAGGTAAACGCTAACAATGAAACGACTATCATTTGTTTTAAATTCAAAGAAACGGGACATTAAACGAGTTTCATTACAAAACGGGTTTGAAAAAGCAGGATATTAAGCGAGATGGGATATTAACCGAGGGGATATTAAGCGATATAAATTAGTTGATTTTGTATAGAAAACAGAAAGGGGTTTTTGAAATATGGGGATATTAAGCGAGGTGGGATATTAACCGACTTCGACTGTAAAGACATTTTCCAGGTTATTATTTATTTTCTTGGTCAAATCTTTGAAGATTGAATTATTTAAATTGATTTCCATCCGTCATTAGCACAATACTGTATTATATCCACTTTACTTTTCTGTCCATTGCCACATTCAATCAAAACTTAGACAGCTCAGTGGCCTAAGTGTTAAAACAGCTTTTTAACATCAAAATCTGTAAATGAAAATATTCCCTCAAGAAATGAAAAACATAATATGATAGACACACCCTAACATTTCTCAACTATGTTCATCTATGATCAGGATTCGACAAAATGTCCAGCCTTCTGGAATCCTAGAGGAATCTCAACGTTTGTTCTAAATTTTTTTGTTGAGGTTTGACCAATAAATCATAAATATATCAATTTCTTCTGAATTTGCTCAAGCCCTACCCGAAGCTTGGATTGCAAGATTCCCACATTTGTTGGTCCTTGTCCATAATGTATGTGTGATTTTGTCAACTGACATTTTGAGTTGTACTTGTATATTATAATAGCTGACATATGTGTGTTTGCTTTTGGTATTTTAGATCACAAATCAACACTCGAATTAATAATTTATGCGATGCATTGCAGAATTCATTGGACAATTCAACTATTTTTAGACATGTCAGTTTGCGTTCGATAAGGGAATCTGTGTTACTTCTTATTCGACTTGGAAGAGAAAAACTTGTGAGTGGATTATTACTCCTTGTTGTTAGCACAGGTTACAAAGGGTAAATGGTCACATTTGCATGTACTGTAAATATGCAATTGGTAATAAGATCATGATAATTGGTTCATGAAAATTTTATGGAAGGCAAACCAGTTCATGAACAATTTTTTATAGGGTTCATAAAGAGCATACCAAGTAACAATGATGAATTATTTGTGAACTTTATGAAAATTTTTATAGAAAATATCATCATCATCATCATTTTGTTTTCAAAATGTGATATGTTCACATAAATTTTTTTCACAGGACTGATTATAAAACTACAATCTATGATATACAGTAATTAATGAAATTATACACAATTTTCCCAATTACAGTGATGAATATATTCTTAAAACAAAATTAGGAACCAATGCATGCTTATGTTGACGTTTAAATGCTTCTCAGGGATACCTTTGAAACTTGTCATATGCCACTTTAATGAACTTTACATTACCAGCATATACGAATTTCATGAATTATGTGGCCTTGCACATTCTTTATATAGTTAAATGGAAAGATAATTGGTTGTTAGCAAGCAGTGCGACGATTTTGAATGGTCAAGTTTTCATTGGCATTCTATTAACAGTTCTCGATTGATTACAATCGAACTTGCTTAATATCCCACCTTGCTTAACATCCCCCTATAAAACTGATTTCTATTTTCAATTTCCATACGAACTCTCATATTCCTTCCTTGCCTAATATCCCACCTCGCTTAATGTCCCGTTTTTCATCCGTACCAGAGGGGGAATATTAAGCAAGTTCGACTGTACTGTCAAATTTCAGGAAAACAAGCCTCATGATAAAATTGAAAACGTGTTGTGCACCGTTCAATGATTTTATTGAACGGTTCACTGAAACAGCAAACTTTTTTTATTGGGTGGTAATTTTGATTGCTGAAACAAAAACTTTACTTTCTTTATGTTCACACATGCTTAATGGAGGATTAGCTAAGATGGCAGAGCAATTGAACTTCAGATTGGATCATATCTGATCGACTGTGGTGCAACTTCCTTGAGGTCAACGTCAACTAAGCCTTGAATTTATCTCAAACATTATATGAGTACCATCTGTAAGGATTGCAAATGTAATGGTTCAGAGGGAATTACATGGAGGTAGCTGCGGTGCATTGTTGCGCATTGACAATTGAGGCCTATCTGTTATGGAATCTATTGAATTAGATCTGCAGTGTCACGGCTGAGATCAATCAAGAGCATTGAACAGCCTTGTTCTTAAAGAAAAGAATTAGAAATTTTACTAAACCGCCCTACTGAAGTTGTACGGGTAACTTTAGTAGGGTAATATGGTCTCAATTACTCAATTATTTTTAGTGATATGGGGTTTATTAATTAAGTAGTTTGTCGCATTCAATTTGTATCTTCTGTTTGATAGGCTTGTGATTTATTCTTGAAAAATAGAGGAAATGTAATCAAACATACATTCAGGTAAGAGTTCAAACATTGAAGTTTAACACTGTGAAAATTCAAAAATCAATTGAATTAAAGCTGACCACTCAACATATCCCCCGCGGGAAAAATCCTTGAGTTCATGAAGAGTTCATGCACAGTCCGTGAACAATTCATGAACTTCATGAACAGTTCATGAACATGTTTTTGTTGGTTCATGAACAGTTCATAAACAGTCACACAGATATTATGAACACTTCATGAACCGGTTCATAAACTGGTTCATGAACGTGAAATTGCCAAAAAGTTCATGTACAGTTCATGAAATGTTCATGAACAATTCATGAACTTTTCATGAACTTTCACGAACTGTTCATGAACTTTTGGGCAATTTCACGTCATGAACTCATGAACGTTTTTAGCAGGGGATACACTTGCTTGAGGTTTACTAAAGTATTCATGTGCTGCTCATAAACTGTGTTAGTGAAAAGTACATGCATAGTTTCAGGCAATTTCACTGTTTTGAACTCATGAATGTTTTTCCGTTAGTTTTATCCTGGGATAACAATTGTAACTTTGCTACTTTGAAAATACAACTTGTTTAAAAAGTTCCACTACATAAAATTTCTCATATCTGACTTTAGGCAGCTCAAAATTGAAGGTGCTACTGCGTTGTATGTTGGTAAACTGGCTAATGTATTTTTCTTGAGCATCATTGAATCGGGTAAAGAATATTGCAAAACGTTTACAAAGAATGCGAATGCCTCAGGTACATATAATGATGTTAATAAATGTTTGTTTATACGTTAGATAAAAAGTAGGGTTTGCTAATCAGATGTCTGACACTTGTTCTATTGGTTTTAAATGGGGCTTGAAGTTTTTGAAAGTTGCCCAGTTTGGCAGTTAAAGAAAATGATTCAGCTTTAACAAGTTATCTCTACTGTGAGATACAATGTGCAAGTCCAATGGTCATGCATGGAAAACGGTCTTGAGGGCACTGGTAGGTCAGTGGCAAAGTGTCAACATTCATTATTATTATTATTATCATTTGTATATGTGAATTTGTTAATGTTCCCCAATAAGCAAGCACTTTTGCTTACAGACGTAACTCTCGGTCATTGATTAAGTGTAAAATGTAATATTAACTTCTCCATCATCATCGTCATCATCATCATCATCATCATCATCATCATCATCATCATCATCATCATCATCATCATCATCATCATCTAATCAAAAATCTGATCAAATAAAACTAATCAACTCTATAAAAGATCAATTAAATAGCGAATACAAAATCAACTTTGAGCAAACTAATCTAAACTCTAACACTCCAGGCCAATCGAACCAATTGAAATTCTACAAAACAATCAAACATAAATTTGAATTTGAAAATTATTTGCTACTTCCACACAAAATGTCTAGGATAGCAATAACTCAGATCAGAATCAGTGCTCATAAGCTCGGAGTACAGACCGGACGATATTCTAACATTCCCTACGAGGACCGGCTATGTCCCCATTGCGATAGTGACAGTATCGACGATGAGATACATCTACTCTTTAACTGTAATATAAATAGTAACTTGAGGGTAGCGTTTTTTAATAAAATAGAAAAGTTGCATAACAACTTTCAGGTATTCTCGGATACAGAGAAATTGGAACTGCTCTTTCCCAATCAGAGTTACAAACAAAGAAACTGTTGGGAAGATTTCTTTACGAATCTTTGCAGAAATGCTATAATAATTTGCAATAGTGAATAATAGAATGACCCATGTTTTGATAATTTTATAACTATATAGTGAATCAATATTATCTTAATATGTTGTTATTTAGAAGCAACAGGGATAAATAGGCTCTTATAACAACTATGCTAAATAAAAAATAAATAAAAATATATATATATATACAAATATCGAATAACAACATAATAATATTAAATAATGCTTACCACACACCTGTATCTATGTAAACTGGTATATTGGTATTAAATCAAAACAAACATCATCATCATCATCATCATCATCATCATCATCATCATCATCATCATCATCATCATCATCATCATCATATATTCAGCAACCTTTAAGTTATACATAACTTTGTTTCAAAGGACTGATACATAGCTAAGTTAACAAGAAAACAGACATTCAGTAAAAAAGGGTTTAAATAACAGGAAAGAGTGGTAAGTAACGGTATAAAGTATATTAAGAACGTAAGTGCTTCTCAAGGAGACATTTGAAAGTAGGCCTGCTTTGGACTTCCTTCATTGCAGACGGTAGATCGTTCCACTTATTGCTGTAGAGCAGTGGACCATTTGATTTTGAGCTCTCATTACGACCTCCGGTAATTATATGCAATACATAAGCAGAGGGATTTGGGCTTAGTCAGGTGGCTTGTTGGTAACATGCTAGCTCTATGAGAAATTAAGAATACAAAGCAGGCTTTATACCTCTTATAATCTTTTTTTTCGTAACCTTTCAATTCGTTTTCTTTTTTCTTTCTAGCTTTTATTGTTTGGGCTCATAAGGAGCTTCAACATTTTGTTGCTAAATTTGTACGACAAGTATTTACGCGTACTTCCAGTTTATCTGCCATTGCTGTTTGTGTTGATATTGCAATGAGTCAATGTCGCAAGGTAAGTTTGATAAATGATCAAAAATCAATCTTATTTGTATTCTTCAGTAGAGTAAATGACCCATCAAGGTTACTTTATTTTCAGCATGGTCAAATTTGTAAAATGCCAGCCAGCTATATAATATCCTGATGAATTGCCCACTTATGAACAGTGAACTGCAAGGGGTTATGACCACGCATGAACAGTGAATCATGCAGTGAACACACAGGGGTTATATGTCAATTATTTAATTTATTTTTGATGGAATGGTCAGCATGAAATTGTATTGGAAGGAACTGTAATGCACCTCTCTGTCTTAAGGTATTTCGTAATTTATTTGCAGTGTCGCAGACACCTCCTCATGTACTGATAGTGGTCATTTATCATCATTGATCTCAGAAAGAGTTATCTCTGTTTGATAAGAAATTGTCAATGCTCTCTTAGCGGGTCTTGATGCAGTGGTTAGGGCATTGGACCTCAGCAGCAGGGTCTTGAGTGCAATCCCTGGCAGAAGCACTAATAATTGGCGTCAGGAAGGGCATCCAGTCATTGAACTCTCGCACATGCTTCAAAATAATTAATCAATTAACCAACCACCCTGGTAAAATAAAGCACCCGGTTGGTGGTAAAATAATGAATGAAAAAAACAAAACAAAAACTTGCGTTCACTATACCTTGTGCGTTGGTATTTGCTTTTTTAAGAGAGGACGTAATCTGTCAATAATAATCCCAATATCTACAAACATGCACATCTTCATTGATCTCAATGTAAATAGATAGCAGTATTCCTTCTAAGAATGATTATTCTAAAATATCACAAAGGTTTTCTGCGATCTGATTGGTCGAAAGAGCGTGCATGAAATCCTAGGGTAAAACATGGCTCCGAAAACCAGGAAAAACCGCAAGCTTCAAAAAGTTTGATCTGTGATAAAATATTATAAAATACAGTCTTTATAACTTTTTGATAACAATCCAATAAATATCTCAATAATGGCTATGATTTACAAAACGACATTTAGCTCAAGATGCTTATATTTATTGAAAAGCGTGGTAAATGAGTTATTGGTCGTGTAACATGCAAAATAAAAACACAGAATGAAAGGCAATTATAGGCTACGCTTTTTAAGGTAAACCTAAAATTTAAATAACAATTACTGCATTAATTTGCTAAAGAACTATTGTACCACTTATATTACAGACGTTCCTGTATATGTCTTTCTTTATTCGACAATATCTATCTTGTTGTGGGATTCTCTTTGCTTGGTTTATGAATTGAAATTGAATTTTAAATTGTGAATTCATGAATTGAAAATTCACCGTCGAATGAGATTCCGACATTTGTTTTATTTTAGAAAAGGGTTACCACATGCTTGCAAATGTTTGTATTCATATTTACTAAACTCGAAAAGGTTGGGAGACACTCGGAAAGCTAAAAATCACTCGCTCGGAGCTCATGATTTTTTAGCGCTTCATTTGTGTCTCCCAACATTTTCTTGTTTAGTAAATCTGAATACAAACATGGAAAGTATGTTGTAACTCTTTAATACTCATCTTACTTACTATACTTTGTTTACTCCTTCAATTGACAGTTCATAAATTGAGATTTCTAGAATGTACATAAACATTTAAATTGATTAGTCATTATTTATATGATTAATCGACTGCTTGTGAACTCTTTTTGTTTTGCATTGTTTATGCACTGCGACTTAAGCATGTTTCTCAATAGCATATATGGTAGAACGTTTTGTTTCACATAAATTATAATTCGCTAAACCCTTCATGTCGATATTCAGTGATATACAATCCACATTGATGTCCACATTGATTTAAATACCGTTTGTTTGTTCTGTGAATAATTGACGAGTTTGTTGTTATTGTTATTGTTATTTGTATTTACTTTGTTATTGTAGTTGTTTCTTATTGGTCTTGACTTAACATTCGACATGCATCATATGTTATTGAAACATATTCTTGAAGCAATGTTAGATTGTCGCGATCATCTTCTAGAAGGCTCAAAACATAGAGCAAATGTAAGTACAAGTGCATGTTTTAATTCATTATTGATGTTTGAAATTCATAAGCTTGATTGGTTGGGATTCCAAGCAAAATCCACTCTGCTACGAATGAGGGCTAAATATTGATCTGGGAGGTCTTTGCTGCCGGCCGAGCTTGGAATGTAATTGATCGAATCTGGTGCTGATGCCATCATGTTGTCATACATAGATTTTGTTGCTACGAGGAAGTCAATGAGCAGTAATGACTTTTTGAACGCAAGGTGATTGAATTTGTGTATTTGTCAGAGTTGGCTCTGTACTAATGCATTCCAACAGTCAATCTGGTATGATGTTTAGTTTCATGGCGCAATACTTATCCGGTACAATTTCTAATTGGTATAAATGAAAACCTCACCTAAGAAAGTATAGAGGTATTTCTAGAGGATTTCTAAAGGTAATTCAACATTTTCTTTTTACTAATTTGTTGACAGGGCTCGATAAAAGTTGCAATCCTGCGATCCTAGATCGCGGAAGGCTGAGCAAAAATCCGAAGGCAATCAAAAAGTAAAATATATTTTGTAAACATTTGTATTACATTGGGGTGGTAAAAACATTATCAATAATTACAAAGATTTATTTTGCCCCGAATTTGGATGATAAGGGAAACAATTCTCAGAGGTGGAAGGAAATTGTAAACTTTCAATGTTATGTATATAAAATAATTTGACATTTTACCATGATATTAAATAAGTATGGTTAAAATTTCCAGAAAAAATCCAAAGGTTTTACTACGGAAATATTTGGATCTTGGAAAGCAAAAACATTTATTGAACCCTGTTTGTTGAGGTTTGACCAATGAATCATGAGAATATCAATTTTCTTCTGAATTTTCACTAAACTTCTGGAATCTAAGATGGCAGAATACTTACTTTTGTCAGACACTGATTAAATAATTGCTAGAAGAATATTTGGAGTTCTGTTGTAGTTTAATTCAATTTAAATTTTTCACAGGAGGATAAATGGACACCACTTGATTACTCTCTCCAACCTGACCAATTGGCGATTGTCATTAACGAACTTCATTCACTTGGTTTGGATGATGTTGATATGTACATTTCAGGTATGAAGCTAGGATACAGCTCATTTTAAGTAATAGCTTTTCTTTTCTTATTTTTATTATTTACTATTAAATGTCATGTAAACATGGTTGTCTAAAAACTGTAGGCATATTGTAGATTTTGCCTGAAAAGTTGGTTTTGATCAGATAATCTAATATTAACAATCTTTCACCATTTGATGATGACTTCATGTAAATTATCCCTGTACATTTTGTGCATTTTCAAATCAAATTCCAATTGAACTAAAATTATATAACTATATAATGATGATTTATTTGATCTACGCAACTAAGGAAAATTTATCAATACATTTTTTTATTTTTTTATTTAATATTTTGTTGTGAACGCTCTTTTTACATGATTTCATGATTTGGTTTTTGATTTTGACAGGCAAGCATTTGAGTCTAATAGGGTTTCAATTTACCAACCGAGGTTATGCGACCAATATGTCAAGTACAGCTTGGCGCAAACCGCATGCTCCAAATCTTTCCCATACAAACCCTTTTATGCTGCTATTTCTGCTATACTGTTATGACGTTCAAGACCTTATTTCTGTCAATTTTGAACAGATTTTAATGAATTGAAATCTCTTAATTTTTTACCATTGGATCGCAAATTTTTTCATATAATTATATTTTGCCAGATTTATATGCTTTTTAATTAAGTAAGTAGAGTTCACAGCAAATATTGAAGCTGTCTAGTCTTCTCCAAACTGTGTTCACACATTCCATGTACTTATAAAACTGGGAGAACACTAGCAGCGCTTGATGAATTTCACATCCCTCAAGTTTGTTTTTTTCATTTCTTGTTCATTCTTATATTTTCAGATGGTGAATTACTGCTACTAAGTCAGTCAACCGTTTCATTTGTCAAAGGCGTTTTAGCTTTTCTATATGATGGTTTAAAACTTTACAGTGTTGAGGTAAATACATATAATCTGAAAACCCTATTACATGCTTCTACTCCGAACTTAATGTTGTGACAGTGAAACCTATATATAACAACCACCACTATATGCAGGCTGCCTTTCCCCTGCGAAAAACAGTTCAGGAGTTCATGAACAGTTCATGAACAGTTCATGAACGTTAAATGGCTCCAATTTTTCTGAACTGTCCATGAACTGTTCATGAACCCTCACAGACAGTTTATGAACAGTTTATGAACAGTTTATAAAAAATTGGGACCATTTAACGTTCATGAACTCCTGAACTGTTTTCGCAGGGATTATATACAGGGTTGATTCAATAGAATACATTATTTTAGACATTGCAAGAGTGAACATTATAGACAGGTGGCCGCTGTATAGAGGTGAGGGCTATAACAGGTTTGATTGTATCTTTATTTACTACCATTCCATGAAAATAGTAAATTATTAACTGCCTGAAACAATATCATAACCTTGGGCAGATTTTATTGCACACTGTCTGTCCATATTTGTGAAAAGCTTTCTATTTAACGTATTTAACATTAGATATTGTTGCTGTCAGTTGACAGAGCTGTAAATTTAAATATGGAAGTCAAAGACTACACATTTTGGTACTGTTATGACGTTGAATACCAAAACCAACAGTACCAAAATGGACCACTATTCATGATACTATTCATGGACATTTCATGTGAATGTGAGCAATTCGCATTCATGAACTGTTTGTGAACTTTTGTTTTATTCCTCGTGGAAAACGCAGAAAAAAAATATCACACATTTGTGAATTGACAAATGATAATCTGGTAATCATTTATAGTCTCATTTTTACATTCATTTTTCTTGAGCACTTCATTGTAATTTAACAATCTAAAAAAGTGAATCAAGAAAATGTTGCCAACAGTTGAAATGAGCAAAAATGACATGTGGGCTGTATTGTTTTTATGCCTGAAGCTTGAAGCCAAGATTTTAAAATCCACCAAGCCTGTTTCAAACTCAAGCTCATAGCCTCCACCGTTCAATTTTGCCCTCTAAGATAAAATCACTCATTTATCATTGGAGTGGCAAAAATAACTGCTGGGCTCTACCCGCTTAGAGTCGCGTACGTGCTTGTTGTTTGTATTGTTCCTGTGTCTGAAACCATGCTGAAACTTTAATGCCAAACTGAAGACATTGATTGTTGAAGCTACGCTTAATTCAAATGGACACATAATTCACAGTTCATGAACAACAGTGCATGAATTCAGCGAACTGTTTGTGAACGTTAAACAACTTGGTTTTCATGAATTCTTTCATGAAATATGTATGGAATATTTTCACAGGCGTATTACATTGTTAATGTGATATTTCCTGAACTGGTACTTCAAATGCTAAATTCTCCATGCTGAACTGTATATTGTTCAATTATATTAATGCGTGTTACATTCAAACCTGCTATAACGGTCACCTTTATACAGCAGCCACCTGCCTATAGTGGTCACTCTTGCAATGTCTAAAATAGTTTTTTCTTTTGAATCAAACCTGTATATAAAGGTCACCTGTTTATAATGGTCCATGTATCTACCTCTCATAGTTTGCTGTTACATACAGGTTTCACTGTATATTTGATGTTTTTGTGTTGTTGATGTAGATGTACAACCCATTGGTTCAATGTCTATTGGAATTATTTAAAATGCAAGCGGTTCAATTACAAACGATTTTGAAGACTGGCAATCACCCTGAACAGGTACTATAATTTCTTACATTCCTTATGTTCAGTGCTCGACAATAGGTTTAGCCTTCTGGGATCTTGCAAAGTTTTCAATATTTTCTTCTGACTTTTTTGTACTACAAAAATATTTTGAAATGTTGTGTCGTAAGCTGGTTTCAGCATTTTTCGTTGTTGTTCCCAAACACACGTACCTCTTCACAAAAACCTCTTAAAAACGAAAAACAAGCAAAGGGCATATATAAAGTAGTTTATATTTACTGAAGAAGGGAGATTATTCGTGAAATCATGCAAAGCTAAGTTTGCCAGCAAATCATGAATTTCATATCATGTGAGCTATTTGCTATAACATTTATAAATATTGTATGGTAATCTTTGATATATAGTTCAAACGAAGGGTTTGGGAAGAAATATAAGATAAAGCTTGCAGACTTCAATAACTGCGTTTTAGAGGAAATATTTGGACACTTTAGTTTAACTTATGTTAATGACCGAGGTGGGAAGTTTAGATTTAGTACAGGTACAGCTACGAGTACAGCTTTCCTTTGCGCATCACTTCTGTGCATTGGGGGAAGCCCCTATACTCTGAAACATGTACTGACCTCCTCGTTTTGGAACACCTTTCAGCGGGAAACATGAACCACGATGTACATGTTTTGATTTCATTGTTTGGCTTTATTTTGGTTTTGCTTTAGCTTTTTTTAATAAAATTATGTTGTCGCTATAAAATTCTACATAGAATTGAAAGGAATCCTAAACAAATTTCTGAATCTTGTTTTTACCTGGAAAACAAACATTGAGGTTTTACTTTATTGAATCTAAACGTCTTGTTTTGAAAGAACGAGTACCGGTATAACCAAGTCTTCATCTCGACTAAACATGAACTTCAACCGATACTAAATCTAAACCTCCCTATTATTAGGCAATATTCACTTCATCTTCGATCATTACTCGCATGCTAATTATAAGATGGACTCTATCTAGAGTTGCGATAGCATAAGTATATATCAGAACCGGTTGTGTTCATATTGAGCTTTAATTATGTTGCATATGCTCGCTGCTTCATACCATGTGATATACCTCTCGTTACATCATATATAAGGTATTGTAGTTTATAGTATGTATTTTTGTTGCAGACAAGTTTCATCGCTAACAATGCAGAATTCATTTTCACAGATGTTCTTCATTTAACTGAAAACAAGCTAAAGGTGGGGATGATAAGGGATCATAGTAGAATTTATGTGACTATGAAGTCTGTTTCATTTTTCATGTGCTTTTCAGTGTTTCACACGTTTGTTATCCTGATTCTATTCTTGCCAAAGTGTCTATTTTGGATTAGTATCTATCATATCTCAATGCTTACACAGGGTTATCAAATTAGTCCTCTAGATTAAGAAACTATAAAACACTTTCTGTGCAATATGTGGGTTACATAAAAACGAGTATTGCGTCACGAGGCATGCGGAAGGCTTACGAATATCAAGAGCTGCCACGGCGAGTGATTTCTTGAAGCTTTCGTGGTGCCTCATAGCAACCCGAGTGGGTATACAACCCATTTTACACAAGCAAGAAAGTACTAAGCAGTTGGCGCACAGTTTTCTTCTTCCATTCGAGCGCAATGATTTTCATACTGGGTCTTAAAGGAGCAACATTGACCGACAGTCGCTACGAGCTCAATTTGAATTAAGCGTAGCTTCAACAGTCAATGTCAGTCATGGCTTCAGTATGGCTTTAAATTTAAAGTTCAGCATGGTTTCAGGCACAGAAACACTACGAACGAGAAGCACGTACGCGACTCTAAGCGGGTAGAGCCCACCAGTTATTTTTGCCAGTCCAATGATATATGAGTCAATTTATCTTAGTTGGCAAAATTGAATGGCAGACGCTATGAGCTGGAGTTTGAAACAGGCTTGACGGCTTTCAAAATCTCGTGCGCCAAATATATATAGCTCATTAAACTGTGCGCCAGTTGCTTTGTATACATTATAACTAGCACAGCTGTTACAAGCATTTACAATACTTTCTTGTTCACGAAGTGTTTTTGAAAACTCCATATCAAATTGGAATTCTCCTTCGAGATGTAAAATTCTAATTGTAAGATCGATTGTGTTTTCGAACCTAGTTTTGATACGGATATTTTGCGTCAAACTCTAAACCAATCAGATTGATCGAATCATTTTCGTTACAATAGAATTACATTTATATTATAGAAATATTTTGTAACTTTCAGCAAACCTTCTTTGTGGATTAATGATGACGAATATCATATCAATGTGTTCGTAAATTATCACGAGTATCGTATATGAAAAAAAACTCTAACCATAATTAAAAGCAATGTTCTTTTTTGAAAATGAAATCTGCCACATTTCAAACTCGATCTCATTAAATCACGTGGTAGCCTTTTGTATTTACTTTCAAAGCCTCGTCTTTTACATAGTAAAACACAATACACAATCTGCTGGAGTCTGCTGGTGATCATATTACCTCGTAATTCTGAACATAGCATTCAACAGGGATTTCCAGCTTCAATTTGATTCCATCGTGACTTACATTGTAAATATTTTATATAGGATCGTGTTGGACATCGCGTGGAGGCTTTTTCAGAACTTGACGAAGAATTACGACATTTAAGAAAACTTGCAAGTCAGTAATGCAAGTCGTTAAAAGGAAAATGTATCATTAAATAAATTCGAGACATGATATCTTGCAGTCTATATTAGTTTGAAACTAGATGTAAATGCCGCTGGTGCTAGTTTTAGAATTAGCATTACGGTTTTTATAAAATCTATTAAAATATCATCAAACCTAAATTTTGTAAATAGGATATAATATGGATAACTTTTGTGTAAATAAATTTTTAGGATGGACAATAAAAAAAAAGATTTTGATAATATTGTTATGTTATAATGTTACAAAGAGAATCTTCAAATAGGAATTATAAATAAGATTATCTAAAATATATTTTTTGTTTTCGATTGAATAATAATAAATCTATTCCACTTTAGAAAGATGAGCTTTTGGGATGTTTGGAACAGGAGAACCCAAATTTTTCTTCTGTTGAACTTTTTTTAAATTTTCTATAGAGTACAATACGTCAGACATGAGAATTTTCAGACTTTTAGCGGATTTCAGACCATTTTGGACCTTGTGAAACTCTAGTTATTGCTTTTCCCCATTCAAATCCATTGAAATTTTTCAAGATATTATAGATTTCAGACTATTGTTGAAATTTCAATTCTCATGTCTGATACGTGCAAACTTTTATGTTTCCGGAAGATAATAAATGGGGTGCCTAGATTACTTTTGAGAGTATTAGGCTTTTACAAGTAACCTCTTTTTTTACATCAATAATCAGAAATCCCTCGGAGTAACTTCAAATTGTTGGTATACGGGAACGTGCCTATTATCGAAGTTACTTTTACATTGTCATTGCAAATTTTTGAGGCATGTCAGACCTTTCAAAATATTCGAGGTATTGTTTTTCAAAGAGCGAAAAATGTTGATGTAAACCCATAAAATTGTATTCAATTTTTAAACGTGGGTCGATAAAAAAATATTTGAGGTACACATTTTGGCCTGAATGAAATATTTGAGGGATCAATTTTGGGGGGCAAATTTCTAAATTCAAATTGGCACCCCACCCTTTGCCTGACATTTTTTGGTTATCAACATTTTTCAAACACTTCCTTTTGTTGAATTTTTATAAATCACAATCTTCAATCCGATCGCATTGTTATGCATCTTTCATTGTGTGTTGGTTGTCTGTGGTGATTATCTACCTGCTAGACACATAGTAACCTTTGAAATATTTTGCACTATGTATTCAACAATTTTAAATATGTTAAATAATGATAATCTATGTTGCATAATCTCAGCAATTAGAGTATATGCTGTAAAAATATTTTATGAGGCAAGAGCTGAATCTTTTACTCAGAGTTTCACGCACTTATTTTGCGATTATAAGGCAGTTTGCAGAGTCAGAGTAAACCGTTTGATGATCACAAAGTAGACGCGTGAAATGTCTGATAAACGGAAAAAACTCTTTCCTCGTCATATTATCGATCATGTATTATGCTCTTTTCACCATGCAAACATAGAGCGTTTTTTTACTATGTATTTCATTTTTTAGTCTTTAATAAAAAAGCGGTTGAACCAAAAGACAATCTTGAATAATAATTTTAACGCTCAATTCATGATGTAGATATATTTTTATCAAGGTTTGTAGTCCAACAAAAGAGAATAAAAGTTCTTGTTTTTGGATTTTGCCTTTATATGAGTCTCTGAAAGATCTCAATCTATATATTACATAATGGATTATCTATTATCGGTGGATAATCTTTCAGAGTTCATTCGTACCTGTTAAATATCAGTTAAACTCTAGACATTACCAGCGCACCACGTGCAAAGAGCGATCATTCAACAACTGTGATATTCCAACATTACTAACAGTTAAATACTTTCGATTGGAGAGTTTATTGTAATCCGCTGTTTTAATATGGAGAGTATAACACGATTCATGGACGACTCTTGTGATGAAGAACAGAGTATTTATCATGAGATTTTATCTGTTCATAACAAAATGATGATTATCAACGTATCAGGGAAATATTTTAAAACTTATGAGAAGACATTTCAAAATAAACCAAATTGTTTGTTAGCAAGACAAGAACGTGAATATTTTTATGATTATCGTAAACATGAATATTTTTTTGATCGTAATCGTAAATGTTTCGCATCGATATTAACATATTGTCAAAGTGGTTTATTAATTAAACCAACATCAATTGATGAAAGGATATTTTGTGCTGAATTGAGATTTTTTGGTTTTGATAATGAAGCTGATGCTCATTCTCCACCGTCGTCACCTGGTGAATTGGATCGTATCTTACCAAAGAATAAATATCAAAGAAATGCATGGGAATTATTTGAATATCCAGATACATCATTTACTGCAAGAATTATTGCATTATTTTCAGTTACAATAATTATTATATCGATTATTATGTTCTGTGTTGAGACATTACCGGAATTTAAAATTCGTGTACCTATTTACAATAGTACAAATGATACTAACCCAATTGAATACCGACAAAAAGTTAATCCAAAATATGAACATTATCTATATACTGTTGAATGCGTGTGCATAGCTTGGTTTACTTTGGAATATATAATTCGGTTTATAAGTAGTCCGTATACAATGAAATTTTTATATCAACCATTGAATATTATTGATGTGATTGCAATTGCTCCTTTTTATTTGACGCTAATGTTAGACTCTGTTGATAGTGATATATCCAGTTTGTCTATGTTACGTATTTTACGATTGGTAAGAGTTTTCAGAATTTTCAAGCTCTCGAGATATAGCAAAGGATTAAAAGTACTTGGATCAACGTTTGCAGTAAGTATAAATTCCTGTCTCTGTTTTTTTTTTTTAATGTTTATTATAAATTTGAATGGATTGCTAAAATGAATAAATTAATACATACATATAACTGTTAAAAAAATAAAACCTTACTTTATTACTATGTTTCTAGTTACTATGAATAATGAATATTTAATATGCTCTTAAAAATCTACAATATGTATATAGCATAGGGGAATTCAAGAATATTTTGTTTGATTTCTTGTTATTAATGTAAGATTATTACACTAGTTTCAAGCAAAGTATACCTGAAAATATATTGTACTTATCCAACTATCAAACAATTCAATCTTACGTTAAAATCGCTTGAAAATTGGACACGAACAATCGTTTTTGGCTTGAAACAATCATTTTTTTTGCTTGAAACAAGAAATTTTCGACTTGAATCAAGGAATTTTTTTGCTCGAAACAAGAAATGTTTGGCTTGAAACAAAAAAATGTTTTGCTTGAAACAAGAAATTATTGGCTCAACCAAGAATTTTTTGGCATGAAACAAGAAATGTTTTGCTCATAACAAGACATTTTTGACCTGAAACAAGTGAAACAGGCATTTATTAAAGAAATATTCTGACAAGAATTAAAATCTTACTGTGTAATCGGGCTGTCAACTCGGAGTGACAACAATACAGGAGGACAGACCACGTTTTCATGGTCTACGTTTTAACGTTTGGAAACTTTTCGGGATTCAAATTCTGATAGAATGAATATTTCTATTACATTTTTTTTGTCCTATTTTTGTAGTAGAAAACACAACTGAGATGGGCACATTATCAATCATCAAACAGTTATCGAGAATAGTATAACATCATTCAATTGTTATGAATTACTCTAACAGATTTTTGAACTGTCTGATTGAATTTAAAAATATTTAAAATGTTGTGACGAAGGCTGGTTTCAGCATTTTTTCGTTATTGTTCCCAATTACACGTATACCTCTTCACAATAAACGGAAAACGAACAAACGGCCTTCCTATGACGGAGACTATATCTAGAGGTGAAATTCTTTCAGCGTATTAGAGACCCTTCGTGAGCACAGGAGCATATTGATGATTTAAATATTAACATAATATAATTCAAGTACATCGTTTATTTTGGGTTTTAGGGAAGTTTGTCTGCTACAATATGGAAGAAAATGCATAGAATACAATTCAATTTTCTTTTGCAAAAAAGAATAATTACGTGTCCTTTTAACTTGATTAATTGAATATCCCGTCTGTGACTATTTATTAGCTAAATATTGATAAAAAATAGCTGATTAGCTACACTAATACAGCATCTATACATTTGCTAATGCGACCTTCGATACTAGTACGTTTTCAGAACTGGCTACATATACCTGAGGCGCATCGTTGCGCATTGACAATCAAGGCTTATAATCTACCAAGAAATATGTTGAAATTGATCTGCAGTGTCGCGGTTGAGATCAATAAAGAGCATTTAAAATCATTTTACATATGTCAATGTTTTATTTCAGGCTAGTTTACAGGAGCTCATACTCCTCGTATTTTTCCTTGGGATTGGTATAGTGTTATTCGCTTCGATCGCTTATTACTGTGAAGAAAGTGTTGAAGGTACTAAATTCAAGAGTATACCACATTCATTTTGGTGGGCTATTGTTACCATGACAACTGTTGGATATGGTGATATGTATCCAGAAACACTCGGTAAGTAAACAGTCTCTCTTTGGGGTCGCGGGATTCCCCTATACCGGAAAAAGCTGCGTCACAGACCAAAACATTTTGAAAGCTTTTTCGAAATGTTTTGTTCTGCGACGGAGGCTATATACCGGATAGCTATCCAAGTGTTGTGATTTTTGTCCCCGTTAAGCATTAGAGTGATAAATTATACAAAATCCACCCTACTATGAATGTGGGGTTGAAATTGTTACAGATAGGAATTACCGAACGTGGTGCGATCTGTGTATTCGTTATAGACTTAAAGTTGTGCTATTTTGTTTCCATCAATTAATCCGGTATAATATTTAGTCTAATGGCCCTTATGCGGTACAATTTCTAAACGGTATAGTGGGATCCCCCCTAAAATATACCAGGAAGGCTTTAAAAATTTACAAACTAGTATAAAGTAAGTTTATGACTGTATCAAATATGGCTTTAAAACAAATTCTAATAACCCATCCTTCATGCAGTAGTTCACTGATACTTTTAACAATGATGCTAGAAATCATTTCCGAGCCTCTAGCACCTCCTCTACAATTGAAAGAAACACATATTAAAATAAATAAAGTAACCTGTCCAGGATTCGACCAGAATTGATGGACCTATCTGCTTTCCTGTTGAAGATTCGTAGCCAATTCCATTGCATATATAAGCAGAAATTTTCCAACAAGATGGTGTTATTTCATCTTTTACATGTATTTTTCCTCTTTACTATATACAGGTGGAAAGATGATTGGTTCATTTTGTGTATTAATTGGTGTTCTTGCTATAACATTTCCTGTTCCTGTAATAGTCAATAATTTTACTTATTACTATACACTGGAGAAAGCAACAGGGACTAGTTTGAATGAGGATTACATGTCTTCACCGCTCAAACGAAAAGCCTCTAAGAGCACCTCAAGATCATTGATTGATGGAGATAATGAGACATAATTGCGCATGGCACTGAATAGAGAAAGAATAGCAGGCTTATTATAAATAACCTTCAATGCCAGATGACGGTCGATAATCTATAGATTAGATTTATTTTCTTCGTTATGTTACTTAGCATAAAATTTGACCCTAGAACTGATGAAAAATGCTTCTGTTGCAATTTATGTGAGGTCAATTCTTATATTGGCTTGAAATGACTGTATCAATATATCCTTATATTATCGAGTAGCAATTACAAATCGGTTGGGACTTCCATACATTGGCTGTACGTGGACGTGCCATTTTAAGGGGTGCCGTTTTCAAATTTTTGTGAAATTGTAATGAGTCTAATTCGAGATTTCAAAATTTTAGAACTTTTCTTTTGTTTTACTACTAAAATCATGACATGTTAAGGTATCCATTCTCACTTGATGTGAAGTTTTACAGTTTTTCTCGATTTCTGAAAATGGCCCATGCTCCATCGTCAAAAATTATCGAACTACACCCCTCGATTCGAAATCAAAATAGCAATTCAAAATCAGAATACATAGAAATTGAATAGCTGATATGTAAGTAGACCCGATACGAATAAATGCGAAGCGGCTCTTTTCAATGGGATTGAGCACTATCTGATTTGCAATATATTTAACATCTGGTAACATGCCCGTCTATCATAATACGTTGTTCATAAGAGTTCTTTGAATGTAGAATTTCATAAGTTTAAAAATCTGTGAGCATGAGCCTCAAAGTGCTTCTTGTTATAAAATTTCCAAGGCATGAGAGCATCAACATTCTTATAAAATGCACAACCGTTAGCAATAAAGGCTCGCGAAGTTTATTCGCTACCGTATTCCGTTTTTGTGAAAATGTTTTCATTATTGCTGACCTGAGCCGACATAACTATAATCCAATAATCACACAAAATATTATCAACGTTAAGGCAAGAAAACAAGTAAATTTAATTAGGTATCATTTTCATTTTGGCTTTGACCTCTGGTAAACAATGTAATATTATGCGTACAGGCCGCTGCAAGAATAATTCTGCTGTCGTCACCTTAGTCGTAGTATTAGGAATTGAACGATATGATAACAGAAAATCGTCAACTGCTTCTTGTAAATTAATAACTTATTGGATAGTATAATCTTCCACAAAGAGTTTTTTTTTATCGTTTGTACTGCTCGTTCTGCTTGACCATTTGTAGACAGATGATAGGGCGCGGTTGTCTTGAGTCGTGCGGCAATAGATATCACAAACTGATTAAATTCTTCGGATACAAATTGAGAGCCGTTATCCGACACGTTTACCTTCGGATATCCGTATCGCGTAAACCAATGTTTTAATATTTTTATCGTGGTAGTTGAACCAGTGTCATTTGGTTTTGTAATCGCCACCTCTGGCCATTTGGAATGTGCGTCCACCAGTATTAACAACGCCTTCCCTTCAAGTCGCGATGAACAATCTATATGTACTCTATCCCATGGGGCTTCAGACCACGACCATGGTATAAACTCTTTCCGTATGGGATCTCTCCTTGATTCTTGCCAAATAGTACAACTTGTAACCAAGTCTTCCAAATCTAGGTCGATGTTTGGCCACCAGCAATGTAGTTTTGCTAACAATCTCATTCTCACGCAAATGGATGATTATCATGAAGTTCGTCCATTACTTTAGAACGTAAAGCAGGAGGTATAATAACCCGACAACCCCTAAGTAATATGTCGTTATGAATAGAAATTTCAAAACGCTTTTTGAAAAATGGTAATAATTCCTTTTCGTTACATTTTTCAGGCCAACCGTCTTTAACATAACGTTGGACTTTAACGAGTAAGACATCACGAGTCGTCTCCATAACAACAGCGTCACCATTTACAGGCAGACTTTGAATCTGATTGACATAAATATCAGAACAAATAAATATCAGAACAATCATCATCAGAAATATTATAACATAACATAAAAATATCTGGCGGTAGCCGACTTAAAGAATCAGCATTGCCATTATTACGTCCTGGTTTGTACTCAATCGTGTATCGATAAGGCGAAAGCTTAATAGCCCATCGTTGTAAACGAGTTGTAGCTATAGCAGGTAAATCTGTCTTTGGTCCTAACAATCGCATTAAAGGTTGATGGTCAGTTACGATAATAAACTCCCTACCAAGAAGATAGTTTTTGAATTTTTTTTACACCAAATATAATAGCCAAGGCTTCCTTATCAATTTGAGCATAATTACGTTCTGCCTTTGATAAACTCCTGATCGCATATGCAACCGGTGATTCTAAGCCATCGTCAGTCCGGTGCGCCAATACGCAACCAACCCCATACAGGCGAAGCATCACACTGTAATACAAGGGTTTTATTATTATCGTAATGACTAGCCTGCGTCCAGACTAAAACGTTTCTGAAGGAAAGTGTAAAGTCTGCGTAGCCGACCAAACAAAGTCGTTTTGCTGACACTGCACTAAACTTGCAAAAGCAGTGACTCAATCCTATTGGTTAGCTTTGCTCACGTGATTTTAATTCGATGTCTGCCAATTCAGATTGTGGGTATCAGTCATGTGATAAACAACAGTGGGGCCACATTTAGGAAGACTTTCGGATTTGGAGACAATCTCATTTTTATGAAAATATACAAAATTAAAGTAAGGTTTTTATAATGCGGCACCAGTCTAGTACAGTGTCAGCAAAACAGCTTTGTTCGGTCGGCTACGCAGACTTTACACTTTCCTTCAGAAACGTAATTTTAGTCTGGACGCAGGCTACGTAATGACTGATTGAGTACCGGTGCGTTTGTTAATAAATATTTTATCTTATCAAATGACGCTTGGCAATTATCTGTCCAAGACCGTTCAGTGTCAACACAAAATAAAGAATTCAACGGGGCGGAGACCGTTGATAGATTGTTACAAAATCTACCATAATAATTAAAAATCCAAGAAATGATCTTAATTCACCTGTTGTTTTTGGTGTGACCGCTTGACTAATTGAATCTACTTTGCCAGGATCGGTATGAATACCATCTGCATTAATAACATAACCAAGATAAGTGACTTTGTCACACATAAATTCGCTTTTTGATCTATTTAGTCTAACGCCATGATCTTGAAATACACCTTCTCTACTCTCTGCATCTAATAACACTTTGTCCATGTATATCAACACACTTCCATCAACATTTGATAACAGTTTTTCAATTGCCCTTTGACATATTGCAGGAGCACACACTATCCCATAAGGCAATCTCTTGTGTCTATACAAGCCTTTGTGAGTGTTTATAGTTAATATATCTCTACTAGACTCCAACGCTTCCAACTGCTCATAACAGCGAGATAGATCCAACTTGGTACCTTTGCGCCATTTAATTTCGTAAATAAATATTCAACTGAAGGAAGTTGGTAAGTATCCACAACAATATGTGGATTTACAGATCTTTTAAAATCTGAACAGATTCGAATCGACCCATTTCTTTTAGTAGCATTTAATAACATCAAGTCTATTACTTGTAAGGTGTTTTTTCCAATCACAGGAGAATGCTTATCTTCAAATATATGAAATAATACATCATACATCTTAAAATTCTTAGGGTTCTTTACTGGTAACATTGCTTTATCCATAACCTTTGATTGCTCAAGTCTCACTTCTGTGTTATGCCGATCTTAATGGATTGGGAAGTGAGACTTGTGTCCTTTGAGAAATCTATTGTCTTTAAACACAGAGAAACCGCTTCACTTTTCAGGAAGTGTCGCACATAGTATGTAGTGTCCCAGGGAGTCAATGTGCAACTTGAAATCCTTCTCTCATCATTAACAAATAAATACGGAGCCTGAAATTTGCAAAGCTATTGAGTTTGTGTAGAGTTCTGAAAGATTACATTTATTACATGTTGATTCTTCAATGGTTTACTTATAAAGAGAGTGACTACAAATTATAGTGATTATTTACATGTAGAGCGAGACAAAATACAAACAGAATTAATGTATAAAGCACAACAACCAAACCGCAACATTGCGCGGAATAACCAAACGTTGAAGAATTTTCTTATCATCAAGTTGACGATGTCGAAGCTGTTTTCAATGCCAGAGATGTTTCGTAGTCAATTGGCTCTGGCATTTCTTTGATGGATATCAAATAATGATCAAATTCCCGTTCCTAACAACCTCGCGAAGTCGTGATTTCTGAATATCGTCAATATTTTGTTATAATCATTTCTCATTTGATATGTCTAACGAAAGACCAAACTACTGTTTTAAAATACAATTACTTTTCTTACTTTGTAAAATGTGAATGAACATTAAATATTCTAAACGTTTTGTAAACATTTCTAATTCCAAGGAGCCTAAAATTCTTTAAAACGTTAACATTATTAGTTTTTTTCATTTTTTGTTATTTTTTGTTATTTTTTCAAATTTTGTTTTTAAATTGTTTTAAACTGTTTTAAATTTTATTTTTGTTTTTATTGTTTTATTTTTTTTACATTAATTTTTTTTTATGCAAATATGCTACGAGAACGATGGGCCACCATAGCGAGGTGAACATTTATGAAACAATAGGATCAAACAAAATACCGTTTCTGCACAACGGCTCTCAAAGGACACAAGTCCCGCTTTCCAATCATGAAAATGAGGCAGCAAAAAGAAAGCGGGACTTGAGCCAGTCAACCATAACCTTCATCTCTGATCCATCATAATGCCCTAACTTCCAGGCGGCCTGGAATGAAACACCATGTGGTACATAACACTTATTTATGACATTACATGTAGCGCCTCCATCAAGTAAAAACCGAGCCAATTTTCCAGCAATGTCAAGAGTGGTAAAAATAGCACCAGGTGTAGATCGACCAGTGACTTGAGATATAATATGGCAATCATCACTGCTAGTGGCATTATCCTCTGCTGAACTTGTTTCAACATCTCTAATATTCCTCACAGTCTTTGACTTGCACTCTGTCTTTTCTTTGTTAGGGCAACGCCTAGATCTGGAATAGTGTCCCTTTTTCGCACAACTGTGACAGGACACATTTGCTACCGGACAATTTGACTTGCCAAATATATGTTGTTGCTCACAAAAATGACACACCTTCAGTTTTTCATTATTTCCACTGCGATTTTTACGAATCGCTTGTAATTGTTCTCACTGTTCACTGACGTCCTCAAAATTAACTTCGGCAGACATACTCTTGGCAGGCTTGCTCAGTTTCTGTGTGTGCAAATTAGAAGTCTCATAACAACGAGATAATTCCAACACTTTATTTAATGTTAAACTCTCTTCAGGCAGATAACGTTTACGTATTTCATCAGATTGACAGTGTTGAAACAATTTGATCTACAATCATTTCATCTAATAATGCTTGCTTACATTCTTTCCTAGGGCACACAAACTCACAATGCGCCCCTAAATCTCGTAACCGTGTTGCAAAATTATCTGTTGATTCTTCTCTATTCTGAATGCACTGACCAAATAAATATCGCTCGTAGTGTTTGTTTTTCGGAGGTCTTAAGTAATCAGTAATGGCTTTAACTAATCTCTTACAAAAATTGTTTCCTTCTTTATTCACTTCGACCGTGTCTACTAGGTGTAACCAGAGCCATCTATTTACAAGAGTTGGGACACTTCTGCCATTTTTGTATCTTTTTGCCTGGACCCGAGCACGTTTTTAACAGTGCGCATGTGCAGGAGAATGTTGTATGTTTTTTCAGCCATATTGTATTGTTTTTTTTCGCGCGTTTCATTTGAAATGATTGAGAACCTGTTTTCAAAAGTACGAAAATGGCATCCAAAAATCACGTGACTGGCATCTGTCCAATTGGAGACGATAGCGGCACATGAAAGCGGGTCCCAACTCTTGTAAATAGATGGCTCTGGGTGTAATAATTGGAGGTAAACCCATTTTGCGAGGCAGCGAGGCAGAAAAACAGCGAGGCATGGAGTGAGGCAGGACGTCACAAGCGAGGCATCTGCCTGAAACCGAGGCATCTAACAGATGACGATACAGATTGCGAGGCAGGATTTCGTTTTACTATTTTAATAAAAAAAGAATTGAAGCTTTACAACCAACCCCACATAAGCTTCATTCAGTACAGGGAGGGTAGCACATACATAAATAGTAATAATAAAGTAGTGCAGTAATGTAAATAGTGTAAAGTAGTAAAGAAAAAGCACATCTAGGAAGTTTACAAGCAAAAATCTGTTTACGTGTGAAGGACAGTTTTAATAATCAAAAGGCATCATGATCTTGCTGTAATTTAAACTATAACAATTCCTTTTTTATTTATATTCCTGAAACTCGCAAATGAACTCGTTGCCTTCTGCACTGAGCCCCCATTATTTACAAAAAAGAACAGCTTGTTCTTTTAGCATTGATGCTAATAATACAACTGACTGATCCCATATTCGTCGCCAATGTGATATCTTTAATATGAGTTCATAATAATACACATAAGTTCATGTTTAATATATATATATATATATTTCATCTAATCTAAAACAGCATCTCCTTCGCTCACGCCTCAACCTACTCTGGCCACCACTTCCGCATTTTGCCTAATCAGTATATAATCACGTGACACGACACATACTGGGTAGTCAAGGATTAACAAAACGTGTCACGTGGCCGTACGAATATACCAAAGAAATCTCATAGAAATAACGTTTCAACATTGAAGACTAAATCCAGGTAGTGGTGTTTTTTTGTTTAATAATATCAATAATGAATCATACATTTTGAATGCACTAACATTATTATTGTAAATAGCTGTGTCCATATAGATATACAAAGTGTCAGAAATCTACTTAAATAATTTCTACTATTTTTTACAGATGTTGCCTTAGTATATAGTTGCCTTAGTTGATAGTAGTATGTCTACTGTAATAGTATAATAGTGTGAATGTCTACTAGCCATTTTGATCACTATACAGTTAGGCAGAGACAAACACAGCTTAACATTTTATTACAAGCAAATAATCGCAACTGATTTTCCCAACAAATTTTACATAAAGCCCGATATTAAAGAATATTACTAATAGCTAATTACTGTAGTACGATTAAAACGAGCTAAGTAATAAATCTAGTTAATTGCTGTTTTTTCTTAAATAATACTAGTAATAATTCATACATTTGTAATACACTAAAACTATATACTGTAAGTGCAGTAATATCAAGGTACTTATGTTGTCTTAACTGTTTCAATAGTGCTCGATGCCTAAGCATATATGTTTTAAACCTCTGTGTAAGTATAGATAAAAAGTGCTTGAAATGTATCATAAAGTTATACATTTGAAATAATCATCTTTCTTTAATAGTAAAAAGAGATTTGTCATTTGGTTAAATGTAATCGTGACAATTGCTTTTCCCAGTACCTTTTTAATAAATAAATGCGTTAAATATGTAATTAACTCGTCCAATCAAATTCATTTATTCCATTATGCGCAAATGGTATAATGAAGCTCGAATGATTCAAAACATAGTGATTTTAAGATATTACCATCACTCTGATAATAAAAACCACTTGACATGTCAACGGGGCATTGAACACAGTTGTCCTAAAACCAAACAGATAATTATATACCAACTGATTAATGATAGAAAGGATTTGATCTAAAATACAGGTTGCAATTATTAAAATATATGAAACACTTTCATACAAGGTATGAATCAGCAAAAGATCAGGACAAAAACTTCATTTAAATTGACAATCAAGTCAATGTTTACTATTGCATAAAAACATAACCAGTTCTAAGATAGAGCACGATTTGGTTTTCAGGTTTAGGATATCACTATTTAATTTTGGCCTCCTCCTGCGAAATTTAAATTGCTTTCAGTAGTGGGGCAGATAAAGGTTCAAAATCGGCAATATTCCGCAAATTGTGATACGACTATAAAGTTTGTATCAAACGAAAGATAATCGTTTATAATTCAAATAGAGCCCGTGACATCACCCAGATTCAGCCTGAGTGCCGAGAAAATGGCACCCAAAGTTTGGTTCCACCTACGTCCGTTTCAATAAAAAATTGCGAATGTGGTGAAATATTTTTGATTAGTAGAAACCGACTAGGGTACTATTTGATGACTGCATTCTGATTGGTTGCTCCATCGTTCACTCTTTTCTCATAGTGAACGCTGGCCAGCTCCCTCGCAAAATTCTAAAGTAAACAAGCGATTCGCAAATTTTTTTGAATCAATTTTATACGAGAGTCTTATAAATTCCGTGCCAGAGAAAACGAAACAAGCAAGAAAATATGAGATGAAGCTGTTTAATGGTATGCTATGGATACACAATTTTAATCTTATTTAACAATCTTCTCACAATATTTTTGTCGCTACTTTATTGCAGATTCATCAGTTCGCTAGTCAGCTAAAGTTCATAAACAACAAACTTTTATATTACAAACTGCAAACTTTTATATATTTTTAGATACTCAAAAGTTACCTTGCTCAAGTTTGCTATTTTGTGGGGTTGTATTCTGTAGCAGTATTAATATCGAACTGCTTTGTTTTAAAATTTAAATCTGAAACAAGTCAAATTAAAATTCATTCTCCGAATCACGACGCTGCAGTCGTCCTGGATGCCAATGATTGACCGTTGTACTTGAAATTAATTATGCAAAACGTAAATGAAAAGTTGGAATTTATTTCTTTTGATATGTTTGGCTTGTACCACTAGTTGGTTTCTACTAAAACAATTAGACAACTCGCCCTTGTTGTCTACCGTCCTGAATAGTCACCTCGGAGGACCTCGGTGACTATTCGACGGTAGCCAACTCGGGCTCGTTGTCTAATTGTTAAATAGAATACACGTAATTACTATTAATGGCAAGTTTATTCGAACATTTTCTTGCTTCCTTTTGGTTAATCAAACACCGAAAACTCCTAGTGTCTTCAAACGTGACGTAATAATCTGAGACAATATGGTAGAGCTCGAGACAATTAGGTCGCGAAAATATGTCGAGACAATAGCATCTCCAAGGTTTCAAGACTGACGTGACAGAAAAACTCTTTTTTACTAATTTTTGACTTTTAAAAATAAAAATTTACTACAATACAGAAGCCAGAATTGTCAAGTTTATTATAAAAAAGATGCGAATAATTAGAAAGAGGACAACGAAATTCAAAGAAGTCTTCATCTAATCAAGTTGATGGCGTTAAAGTCTTAAAATTATGAAGACATATTTAAACAAATTTGTTGCGATGAATTCTTAATATTTCTCAAAACGCAGTTGTTCTTGAATATTTCATGGGATTATTCAAGGTATGGATTAATAATAAAACAATTATCAAATTCGATTTCGCATGACACTGAGAATTATCAGGCATCGGCGCGTGTTATCCGCCTCAGCCTACGGGTTCGAGGGATAACACACGCCTCGGCCTGATAATTCTCAGTGTCGTGCTCAATGTCGTTCGATAATTGTTAATAATGATTTTTCTTATTATAATGCTATTATTAAAACTCCCACTTTCGTTCTACAGCAATACTTTGTGTAAATCTATATCATTACGCAATCTGATAAATATGCGCATGCGCAGTACAAATTTCAGAACTTTGGAATTTTTGCGTTATTGTTGTTGTTGTTGTTGGTTTATTTTTATTTGCCAAAAAATATAATATTGACGGGAATATTAAGGAAAGCTTGACTTTCACTTACATATATCCTTTAAATACAAATGGTATTAAAAGTAGAAAAAAAGTTGTTAATTAATTGAATATAGTTCATACATAATAATACTAATAGACTTTGCATAAAGCACTTAAATCTTGTTCATCCAATTTTGATTTAAAGGATCGTAATGTTTTACTTGTGACAGTATGTTCGGGTAAACCATTCCACCACGGAATTACTCGATTAACGAATTGAAATTTGGTGACATTTAGCTTACAGGATAGCGTGTTTGTTGGCTGTAGCTTTAAGGAATTACCTCGCATTGAGTATTTATTCTTAGAAAAATTACAGAATTCTGTTACATTTAAATCTACGAGGTTGTTTATAATTTTGAACATCATAATAAGATCTTGTTTTATTCGTCTTAATTCTAAAGAACTAATGCCAAGATAAACTAAACGATCTTGATAAGCCTGTCCGTAAACATGATTGACGTGGCATATATGCCTAGTGAAGGTTCGTTGCACCTTTTCAATGTTCATAATGTCTTTTGTTAAATAAGGGGACCATACTGGAGACACAGATTCCAAAAGTGGTCTTACGTATACGTTGTACGCTTTAGTTAAAATAAAAGGATCTCTACTTGTGAAACATTTTCTTATTAAATATGACCTAGATTTTGCTTTTGCTGCAATCATACCACAATGTGCTGAGGATTTGAAATCTGCAGTAAACAATACTCCTAAATCTTTGATCCTTTTCACGGATTTCAACTCTTTTCCTTCCAAGTTAAACACTTTTCGAAGCACTTTATTATTTCCGAAAGAAAATACGCAACATTTCTGTAAGGCGAGTTGTAACTGCCATGTTAAAGCCCATGCTACCACCTTGTCTAGTGTTTGCTGGAGATTGCAATTTTGGTCAGCTCGTGCAGTAAAGATCTTTGCATCATCTGCAAACAATTTGATATGGCAATCTTCTTCAAGGCAGCTCACAATGTCATTAATAAATAATATAAACAGCAGCGGGCCCAGTACAGAACCCTGGGGTACACCACTGTCAACGTTTAAAGGTTTAGAGTAAATATTTTCAATGCATACAGATTGAGTGCGGCCAATTAAAAACGAAGATATCCATTGAAGGAGCTCAAAATCTATACCATAGGCTTGTAGCTTGACAATAAACTTCTTGTGGGATACAGTGTCGAATGCCTTGCTAAAATCTAAATAGACGGTATCAGTTAGTAATCTGGAATTGATTGATTCCGACCATAAATTAAGCGTTGATAATAACTGTGTGCATGTCAAACGACGTTCTAGAAACCCATGTTGTTCTTTGGTTATAAGTTTATTTTTTAAGAAATATTTCTTCATTTGGTTGGTAACTATGGACTCCATCACTTTGCATGTGACGCAAGTCAAAGAAACAGGGCGATAATTTTTGCAAACTGAAGACTTTCCATTTTTAAAGATCGGAATCACAAAAGCAGTTTTCCATACTGGTGGAAGTTGACCCGACAGCATGGACGTTTCATATAGAATGGACAATGGAAGAGTAATTTCGCTGGCAATGTTCTTAAGAAAAATAGCTGGATAACCATCAGGAGATTTCGACGCTTTATTTGGTAAGGCAAGTAAAGTCTTGAGAATATCTTTTTGCGAAAAGTTGATAAAAGAAAGAGATGTGGTACTGTCAACTTGTTGCCCAAATTCAGGAATGATCCCATCATCTTGAGTAAATACACTAGCAAAATAGGTATTAAAACAATTAATTTTCTCATTTAAATATGCCACTGTTACTCCATCTTCATTTTGTACCGCAGGTATCGATGGGTGTGATTGTAATTTACTATTAACAAATGAATAGAATCTAGAAAGTGATACTTCATCTAAAAGGCTTTTTTCACGTTGAATATTAAAGTCTTTAACGCCTTTTTCGTACTCTTTTGATATACTCTTAAAATCGGATTTTGGACACTTTGAGTCCCGGTAAGCAAGACGTTTCTTTAAAGCCAGTGACCGTATTGTCTTAGGATATCTGAATTTTCTGTGCTTTAAAAGCGGAACAAAGTTATTTATACAATAATCTAAAATTTCAGAAAATGCTTTCCAAAAAGATTCGACATCACCATGGCAACTCTTTGATATATTTAACCAGTTGATGTCTTTTAAGATCAGTAAAATACTGTTATAATCTGCCTTTCTAAAATTTCGCTTAACATGCTTATCTTTGATAGGGGAACATAATGATTTAGGTATTTGAATGGAAAATTCTATAGATTTGTGATCACATGTATTTGTGAAAGGTTCGACAATTTCAAGTTCAGTAATTAATGCTGAATCAGACGTTAAAAGAAGGTCCAAAATGTTGTTGAAACGTGTAGGATATGTGATTATTTGTTTCAAGTTATTTCTCGTGACAGAATCAACAAAGACATCATGACAGTTGTCCCCGTAACTAAGGGGAATGTCCCATTCAATAGATGGGTAATTAAAATCTCCAATGTAAAAACAAGGGAAAACGCATTGTGAACAAAAATCAAAAAATGAACCGATGATCTCTGTATCAATAATAGAACTAGCTTTTGAAGGTGGGTTGTATGAACAAGCCATTCGATATTTTTTTCTAGCTGATAATCTTATGTCAATAACCAAATTCTCATTAATGGTAATATATGTAGTATTGATATTGAATTGGCTCAGGGACTGACAAGACATTTTCTATTCAATTAGCATTTATTATGTATGTCTATCCTGACATGATTTGTAACTCAATTATATTAAAGGCGAAAATACAGGGCTTTTTGTCTCCCACTTTTACTCTCAGTATACCATATCAAATTAAACAAGTTTAAGAATCGAAATATGCTAATACAATAAGAATCATCATATACCAGAAACGTAATTATGGTTTTTATTAGGAGCTATTTTTAAGTTGAGTATTGAAAGTGCAGCAATACTAATTTAGATTTACAATATTTAAAGATTGTTTGGAAGCAGAAACAGTTCTTGAATAATTCGTTTTTCTGGCAATGCTTTTTATCTTGTTAATACTCTGCTATTTGACGATTATTGTTATTTTTAATAATTTTATGACTAACAATTTTTGGACTGACTTCCTTTTCTTCATGTCTTTCACTAGACAGGAGTTCCATGCCAGTGACGAGGATTCAATCCTCTTAGTTAATAGCGGACGCCATTATAAATTTCATGTGCTCTGACCACAGCCGTAGCTACAGGATTTTGAATGGGATGTTTAGTCAATTTTGCACAAAACAAACATGTGGCATTTGCATATTTGGGAGCTCCAGCATTGTAATTTGTGTGTACATTTTGCAATTCTTCGTCTCAAAATTGCCCGAAATTTGACTCGAAAATTAGTATGGGAGTGTGAAATCCATCTAATGAATGCAACAATTGTGTACAAGTTTAGCGACGACATAAAAACCCATTTTGTGGGTTACATATCAAATGATTTGAAAGCAAATAATCTCGTAATTGTTGGGTAAGTAATAACTCCATGACTTCACATGCTATGAAGGTACGTGACATTGAGTCGTGTATGGCACCGAGAAGCAGGACCGACGAGAAACCGTGCCCTTTCCAATAGAAAACCTTTTATCACAATTTAGCAACAAAATCTCACGAGCAATATAATTTGCATAGTCCCAGGCTATCGCTTAAGCCCCCTCTCTGTGACCCTGTCGAGAAGCGCTGTTTTATTGCCTGTTTAAGGACCGTTCATTATTTATTCGACGGGGAGGGGGGGGGGTACCGAAGAGAACCGAAATTTTTTTCTTACCCACCCTTTCAAGTGGAAAAAATATAAATTTCCCACCCCCAAATACTTTAATAAAGGGTTACGGCATACTTGCCATGTTTGTATTCATATTTACTAAACGAGAAAATGTTGGGAGACACGAGTGAAGCGCTAAAAAATCACGATCTCCGAGCGAGTGATTTTAAGCTTCCTGAGTGTCTCCCAACTTTTTCGAGTTAAGTAAATATGAATACAAACATTTGCAAGCATGTGGTAACCCTTTTCTAAAATAAAACAAATGTCGGAATCTCATTCGACGGCGAATATTCAATTCATGAATTCACAATTTAAAATTCAATTTCAATTCATAAACCAAGCAAAGAGAATCCCACAACAAGATAGATATTGTCGAATAAAGAAAGACATATACAGGAACGTATGTAATATAAGTAGTACAATAGTTCTTTATCAAATTAATGCAGTAATTGTTATTTAAATTTTAGGTTTACCTTAAAAAGCGTCGCCTATAATTGTCTTTCATTCTGTGTTTTTATTTTGCATGTTACACGACCAATAACTCATTTACCACGCTCTTCAATAAATATAAGCATCTTGAGCATGCGGTTTTTCCCGGTTTTCGGAGCCATGTTTTACCCTAGGATTTCATGCACGCTCTTTCGACCAATCAGATCGCAGAAAACCTTCGTGATATTTTAGAATCTTGTTTGAAAAGCAACTGATGGAATAATAACTTTAATCGAATGCATATTAACAATATTTTGGGTATCTGTGAAGCATAACTGATTTTTTAATTATTTTCACATAATAAAAAACTGAACTCAATATTATAATTCAACATCTATTCAGAAAATAAAAGTTCGCTGTCTGTCATGCTGCCCCATAAATAGCACAGGCACGAGCAATCATGACTCATGAGGAATAATCTGATTCGCAGAACACAATGGATAATTCTCTAATCGACATCGATAAGGAGTAACTTTAATTTTGGACTTTCAAATTTAAGATTATTCAGATATTCTACTTTTATTTTCTTGAATAATTTTTGAACAAATTCAATATTTTATCAAGGTCAAAGAAAAACAAAGTCAAAAAAAAATACCCCCCTTTTCTTCAAAATCTAGTTTACCCACCCTCAATCTCTTCGGTACCCCCCCGTGGTGTAAATAATGAACGGTTCCTTACATGGGAATTTTTCCCCACGTTCAACCTAACTGCAGTGACACAGCATGACATGTAGGGAGACGATTTGGTCCTCACTTTTCCTATCTTTTTACCACTTTCGTTTTCGTATCTTCAAATTTTCAAAAAATAAATAACAGATAAGGAACTGCTGCTGAATTTAATCTCGATACAGTATTACTACTGGAATGTCATGTGTACTGCAAATGGTGACTGGTATCCAAGGCTATCTCTTAATGCGCTTGCGACTTGCGTAGATGAAATGACAACGTGCCTGGTCCACAAAAGTCTGTTTATATGGATAAAATGTCTCGCTAAGGTGGGATATCCCGCTCATGAAGTAAAATCCCAATTGAAAGTCAATTACGATGATATAGAAGTTCTTCATATGAATATAGACTTGGTTGTGCCACCCGGGACGTCATTTTTTCTGGGCTAGCGAACCAACTAGAGATATTAGGAACTCAATCACCTTTACAGTAAACCTATATATAACATTTCAGGTAATTGCATTGCTATTCATCTCATATTCAATTCCCATGCTATATCTTCGCTTGCAAAGTTTGAGATTTGAAGATGAAAGTGGTGGTTGGAAAAGAGACACAAACGTTCACCAGGCTGTAGCCGGACTGGACGAAGGAGAAGATTTCCAAACAAACAGGACGCTTGGCAGGCGTTCACGTCCAGAGGCAATCGAAGCATTTATACAAGAAATAAATGTTATCGACTTTGAACAGGACTAGGCTCATATCAGTTTGGTTTGTCGAAAAATTAAAAAATTATTGAGCCTCAACTTTAGTTGACATTCAATATTAATAATTTATTTAGGCATGGGCATGGGTTAGAAGTATTTGCAGATATATTTCAGAGATAGATAGATGTTTAGTTAATCATGTAATACATTAAACAATAATATTATAAAATCGACGTAGTTGAGAGTTAATTAGTGATACATAATAATTCTAATCCCTGAAGCAATCAATGCTTGTTTATTTGGAATACCTGTAAATTTTAAAACGATTAATGAAATAATTTGAAAAATTTGAAACAACATTTGAATACGAATAGTCAACAATGAGAATGATAATAATAATGATTTTAAATATGGCTAAAAGAATAAAATAAATTATAAAACGTTACTTAATATAGTACACCGTGTTCTAGACAATCCGATAAAAACAACGAATGAAAACAAATGTCTTTGGATAATATCAAGGTTGAAATATACTGCAATTTTCAATTTAACTCCTTATCTGCGGCGAACTTTTCAGAACTTCTAATTCACTTCTTCAAGTGTATCCATAGACCTTCAGCTAATCAAGGTTAGTCCTTTTTGCAGCTTAAAATGAAATAAACTGCTCATCAATTTCGATTAAAATACGCAAAGTTGGGGAAACCGGAGGCTGAGTTGTCCCGGCGCAGGCCGCAAGCCCAAGGCTGGCTTATATGAGCCTTCACTGACATAGTATACGTGATCAGGAAGTCGTAATCAAACCAATCTTACGTTAGCATCCATTTGAATATAATTCTAATTGATAAGTAATATATATAGTAAGAGTAAGGACATCATTATAAAATGTTTTTTCTTAACTGATATAGGTTATATAGCGTAATTAAACCAAGTATATAGCACTATATATTTATGATTCTGATCCTAAAAGTTTTATATAGTCATCGTCATAAAAATGCCAAAACATAGTAAATATGCCTTGTTTATGTATATATAAAACTATTTTATAGACTTCTGAACTGATTTAGCATCAATAATTCATTTAATAGGCCTTGTTAAGGCCAAGTTTCTGTAATTCAGAAAGTGACTTTGCGCATGCGCAAATTGTAGAATTGCGCAATACCATAGATAAAAATAAAATTTCGTTGTAGAACGCACGTGGGAATATGAATAATAGTATTACAATAATAAAAGCAACACTTATGTATTTTCTACTCAAAAATATTTCACCACATTCGCAATTTTTAGCAAGAACCAACTTCGGATGACATTTTCTCGGCACTCAGGCTGAATCTGGGTGTGTTCACGGGCTCTATTTGAAGTATAAACGATTATCTTTCGTTTGATACTAAATTTAAACTTGTCTCAACACTTTTAAACTTCCAATCTTAACACTTTTCAAAATGGGCAAGATACACTTGTAGGCAGGTTACTCAGCTTCCTGGGTTATGATTTTTATTATGTCTACATGGCAAACCTACCTACCAGTAGCCTGCCTTCGCAAGTTTAATACTCTTGTGCAATTCTAAGGCATGCTAGCTAGAATTGAGCAATTTAGAGAAACGGTTTCCAATAAAAACACTGGAAACAATGGATACATAAATTGCCTACGAAAGTTACTCTCCTACAACTGTTTACGAGGTAAAAAGTTTCAAAGCTACTAGTCGGTTTAGGTGAGTAACTTGGGTAGGAATGACATCTACATTGTATTACTTACTCCTGTGCAGTCAGCCCAATACGTTTCGTGATCCGTTAGTTGAATTTGAAGGCTTACAGAAATATCAGAAGAATCAATAGTCGCCAGTGAACATTGTATATCCTCGAAATCGCCTAAAATTAAAATAATTGAATAATGTCATATAATTTATAACTATGATGAACATTTATCGAACATTTATGGAGATGTTACTCTGAAATCTGAAAAAAAGGATGGAAATTTTTAAGACTGAAAAACAAAAGTCGTGGCTAAGGTCTCATAAAAATCTATAACCTGTGAAGAAATGACCAATTGTCCTAATGTGAATACGCATTCAACTGCTTGGTCGATATTTCATTTCAAGAACAAAGATCAAACTGTTCAAATCGAACATTTGCTAATACTGTTTTCTATTAGTTTTGTTTTTTAAATAAAGAGTAAAGAATTAAACACTGTGAGTGTTTGTGACATAAACTTCTTGTAATGAAAAAGATTTCCAAGCACGCATTTCTCCTTTGTTTATTCAGTGTGGCTGTAAACTGTGACTTATAGGTTTATCATTAAATCGCAATTCAACTCAATCGCAAGGTGGCTGTAACAAAAAGCTTACCTGTTTACAGAAAACTTACTTTCTACAAGCAAAACCCTCTGTTCTGCAGCAAAACCTGATTATTAGCTAGTCAGCACTTTTAAGAATAGAAACATATCCTTTTTTTCAGAGCGCATTTCAAAAATTTAACTTGGCTCTCACAAAAGGACGTTGTGCGTCGAATCCTATTTACAGAAAACTTATTACGGTTACGAAAGGTATATAGTACTCCGATCCGATTTGAGACAAACCTTTCTACATTTTATCGAAATAATCCGAATTTTTTTCCTAAAATCAGAAAAATCCGAGGTTTACAAGGCATAAAAGAGATGTAAACATCCAATAAAATTACGTTTAGTAACAATCATAAATATAGTATCCATTCCATACTTTCGTTAGGTAATTTATGGGATTATGATGAAACAAATCATTACTTTAATTTCTTCAGAATCTCCTAATTTTGATGTTTGTTAAAAATAGCGTAATTTGATTTAATGAAAACATAACGCGTAAACATCTTTCTTTATCTACCTTTGTTTTCTTTGTTGTTCCTTGTCAATGACCTAAGATCAGGCAAGACTACCTGCTGAATTTACTGATTTTAAGTAACAACCAAAGGAGAGTAAAACAGTAAAGATTCCCTTAATCCCGGGGAGTAACTTCCATTGCGTCTCAATGGGGTTGTTAAAATTGAGCTTTGGCAGAATGACCATAAAAACTTTCCACAGGATGAAAAAGATACCCAAATATACTTCTATGATTGACAGATTCAAACAAAACAAATGAGAAAAAATGTTCATAGGCAAAGTTTGTTTTGCAGAATGAAAAAATTGCAAAGGCGTCAAGAGGATACCTCGAAACATTCTCATGATTAAGCATACCCCAAAATATTTCGAAAAATATTTTGAAAAAGATTCCCCTTAATATTTGAGCGTCCCCGTATACCAGAAGTATGGAAGTTACCTCTCAGGGCCTTGGTAATGGCGATTCAACAGGGATCATTTTTTGCCTCACTTACAATTTTGTGGAAGCATTACTGAACTGCAAAAGAGAGCGATAGCAGGGTGAAACAATATAAACATTTGTCACATGAGCATTTGCGTTGTAGTCGTGAGTTTGGAGGTGTAATTGAAAATCTCTAAAGATATGTGATAAAGGATAAGATAACACAAATTCCGTATTCCCTAGTGTACTCAAGTTTCACACGTTTCTTGCGTTTCATTTCGGTTTTCGTTGAATAAAACATCTGTCTGATGTTCCTATTAAAAATCCCTGAAATTGGGAAGCAATAAATAATAGAGTTCTAATATTATCAGCTTGAAATATTATTATGCCATTATTGGGAAGATAGTACATTCTTCTTTTATTTTTAGGATCATTTTGTTGCACTGATGTTTTATTCCAAAATCTACAATCTGTGTACTAATATTATTCCATAGAAAAAATCAAACAATCACACGGACACTTTTACTATCTGATAATTGTTAGAACTAGTCTGGAAATTATTCACCATTACATTCTGAACTAATTAATGTCAACAGATATTTTTAAATGTGCATCGGAACTATTCCCAGACCCTTTTCATCTCTATCTGAGCATTAATGATAAGAGCCTGTAACTAGTCCCGGTGTTCATTTCTTTGATTCTAGTTAGTTTAGAATATCATGGTGTGTAATTATTAGACTATTTCCAATAATTATCTGATATTCAAAGTGTCCATACGATTGTTTGAATTTTTCGAAGGGGAATTTACTGCTACAGGGCCCTACACAGATTGTAGATTTGCTGTTTTATTCATTGCATACTCTCTTGTTATTTACCCTGCTCTCAATTCTTAAAATTCACATGAAATGATAGATAAATAAATCCAGCAAATAAGTCAATCAACACTTTCTTACATTTTACAGCAGTTGTGAAAGGACCTCCTGAAAAAAGATTGATTTGAATATTATAGAAAAACCATTTAAACTGCAACAGAATAGGCACGGTACTCGCTGATCAACATCTTAGGTTATAACAAAAACTTGCCCGTGTTGCAAATCTTTTGGCGTTGATACAGTGGATTAGAAAGATCGCCTGTGCCTATATTACGCGGTCCAAGATTGAATTTAGACCGTTGAGGATTACCATTACAGTGTAACATAACACATTTCAGTTCTAACACAAACGGATTTTGCATTTAAACAGGAAATTTGGTCACAATGAACGTTACATAATTGTGACCACGCAAAATATTATTATACTGCTTAATCTTATAAAGACATCACTACATCACCTAGCGTATGTTTACTGTAAATTTGAATTAGTTTTATTTGTGCTTTGAAACTCTCCGCAGGTTTTTGAACCGGTCTGTAATTTGACCACTTTTGTCCACAATGTTCCATAACATTTGGCATATTGAATTTCAAAATATGAAAAACTTATCTCTACTATTGATCAATGACTACGTAATGATTTTAGTTTGTCACTTAGTAATAACAGTTTGCCGCGAAAGTTTTGCCATGCTTTCTCATGAAGATTTTGGTTTATAATTTTATTTTATAGATTTTGCTGTTTATTTGAAGTTTTACTGGAATTTTAATATTTCTGAGATGGAAAACACAACTACGACAGCTCATCATCCATAGTGACTAAAGAAGTACATACGGTTCACGAGATGCTGATTATTATAATAGATTTAGATCGAATGACACCTCAGATGATTTCCCCTTTTATAAAATTCTCTCTGGCACCGGATGTTGTGAAAATTCCTGCTTCAATTGGCGGCGCAGGTCAAATGTTGTTACAATGATGGCTTGACTCTATCGGAATGCTACTAACTGCTTAAAAGATTTCGTGAATTTACAAACTATATGTATCTTCTTAGGAGATATAGAATAATATAAAAGTATTATGATCATTTATGTGGTATTTCGTGTTCGTTACAATTATCAACAAACGCTGTAGATTTGAACATTAATGACAGAACTTTGACATTGACGCGGAATGAACATTAAGGTAATACAAACCAGGACATTCAATGGTGCTACAGGTTTCAGTAATTGCAGAATCTCCTACGCATGATTGTCCCCCATATTCTGGTGTAGGGCTATCACATGATCGAATTTTAGTTTGTTGTCCTCCTCCGCATGTCACATTACACGCGGTAGAACTTTCCCATACAGACCAGCCACCATCAACTATATATGATAAAATGATACACGTGTTAAACGGGCAACAGCATCAGTATCATCTGCTCGAACTCTAATCATTTAATACTATTAGAGAAGTTATATATATACGGAAGTGATATATGTAGACTTATATGTAGTATATATTTTCTAGATATTATTTGCTAGTGATAGACAACAAATTATAAATACTAATATAAAAGGAGGAACAATGGTACTCCATTGGTAACGTCCCTGCTGCAGATGAAAGTCATTTTGATACATTCCATCTGTTCGACTTAAAATGAATTCCTCAATCTAATTTAAGAGCTTAAATGAAATTATATCAGCTTCAGCTTGTGCAAATATTTCTCATGAGAGACTGTATTGAAGACTTTTCTAAAGTCGACAAAGAGAGCATTCACAGGCGGATAAGCTTTTTAACTGCTGTAATCAATTCATCTAATGTATTTAATAATTTCGTACACGTTGTACGATTGGCACCTGATGCAGGTTGTACTGCCAAGCGATAGCCCAAAATATTTAGTAAATAAAATCATGACTATAAAGGTGATTCATATCCGGGCGGGGGGTAACTCCAAGTACATCATTGATGGGGTGCCACTTTGGAAAAATGTGAAGTACCCGAAAAGTCCCAAAAATCCTTTAAAAGCTACCCAAATTATAATAAAACACGTAAAAATGCTACCAAAAAAGTGTGGGGAGAGTACTTCCGTAGAGGGCTCTATGCGGGGATGTTCCATTTTTTGGGAAAAAATTCAATTCCGGTTTTCAGTTTTCAGCCTTCAGATTTAATTTTTACCCAAATTCTCTAGAAACTCGAGATGGGACCCAAAATGTTTGATATTCTAAAATTTCCTACCCAAAAAGTATATTTCTCAGCTGGAATATGGACCCAAAAAAGTGGCAGGTCCCCATATAGCAGCACTATGGGAGTTACCATCCGGGTTCATATCACGTTGGAAAGAAGACACTTGAAAGTCAACTTAAAATATCTTCAACTAATTTACAACAAAACTTTGATATATACGCTCGATACAGAAAAGTCACAAAAAATGTTTTTGATGGTAGCTTGAAAAATCTCATATTAAATATAATCCCGAATGGTGAAGCATCATTTTAATCAAACCCTTGTTTTCCTCTTGAAAATTTTTTTCTGGCAGGGTATATTGGGTGAATATTCTGGCTTCATTTGGCCATCCCAGCTTGTATCTTCCCAACATTAGGGTAGCATCACCGGCAATTGATGTTGTGAAATTGCTAGACAACTGATGGCTGGGATGGCCAAATATTTTGAAGATGCTGACTTCGTTTTGACGGAGTGCTATTAACTACTGCAGAGATTTCCAGAGCGTACAAACTATATTTATTTTCTTAGGAGAAATAAAGAAATATAAAAATATTATAATCACTTATATGGTATTTCGTGTTCGTTACAATTAACAACAAACGCTCTAGATTTAAACATTAATGAACGAAATTTGACATTGACACGTAATAAACATTAATGTTTTACAAACCAGGACATTCATTTTCACTACAGACTTCAGTAATTTCAGCATCTCCTTCACATGATTGCCCCTCAAATGCTGGTGTAGGGCTATCACATGATCGAATTTTAGTTTGTTGTCCTCCACCACATGTCACATTACACGAGGTAGAACTTTCCCATACAGACCAGCCACCATCAACTATATATGATAAAGTGATACACGTGTTAAACGGGCAACAGCATCAGTATCCTCTGCTCGAACTCTCATCATTTAATACTATTAGAGAATTATATGTATATGGTAGTGAT
>OU744453.1:4747588-4816639 GCA_916610825.1 Haliclystus octoradiatus
TGTATATGGTAGTGATATATCTAGTATACATTTTCTAGATATTATTTGCTAGTGATAGACAACAAATTATAAATACTATTTAAAAAGGAGGAACAAGTACTGATTCTTGTGGTACTCTTATAGATACAAATAATCGACATAGATCATTAAAATTTGACACTGAGAAGTAAATACACGATTGCTTGTCAATCGTAAACTCTTCACAGAGGCCAAAAACTTCAGTATAATAAATTCCTGAACAGAAGCTCCCCTATTGCTATGCAATTTCTAAGCATTTTAATGAACGTTCTATTATTTCCAATAGCCTTTAAAAATACTTAATCATCCATGCCATTCTAAATTTGTTAACATTTAAACAATAGCAGCTGTGTCGTTCATCAGAGCACCATGACAACACCGTAAGACATACCTACTTGAAAATAATAATGACAATGGCGTTATAAATGTTTTGCAAATAATTTTTTGTAGGTAATCGATGCTATCTCTTCACGCAATAAAAATCTATGATAAATTCTTCTTCTTATTATTAATATTATTAATATTCTTATTATTCTACTTCTTATTGTCATTATTAATATTCTTATTATCATTATTATTATTATTATTATTATTATTATTATTATTATTATTATTATTATTATTATTATTATTATTATTATTATTATTATTATTATTATTATTATTATTATTATTATTATTATTATTATTATTATTATTATTATTATTATTATTATCATTATCATTATCATTATCATTATCATTATTATTATTATTATTATTATTATTATTATTATTATTATTATTATTATTATTATTATTATTATTATTATTATTATTATTATTATTATTATTATTATTATTATTATTATTATTATTATTATTATTATTATTATTATTATTATTATTATTATTATTATTATTATTATTATTATTATTATTATTATTATTATTATTATTATTATTATTATTATTATTATTATTATTATTATTATTATTATTATTATTATTATTATTATTATTATTATTATTATTATTATTATTATTATTATTATTATTATTATTATTATTATTATTATTATTATTATTATTATTATTATTATTATTATTATTATTATTATTATTATTATTATTATTATTATTATTATTATTATTATTATTATTATTATTATTATTATTATTATTATTATTATTATTATTATTATTATTATTATTATTATTATTATTATTATTATTATTATTATTATTATTATTATTATTATTATTATTATTATTATTATTATTATTATTATTATTATTATTATTATTATTATTATTATTATTATTATTATTATTATTATTATTATTATTATTATTATTATTATTATTATTATTATTATTATTATTATTATTATTATTATTATTATTATTATTATTATTTTTATTATTATTATTATTATTATTATTATTATTATTATTATTATTATTATTATTATTATTATATATATATTACATACCAGGGCATGGCTGCACATTGCACGTAGCTGTTTGTAAATTGTTACCAATGCACTCTTTTCCATTGCACTTCTGAGAAGGTGAGTTACAAATTCGAATTCTCTCATGCTTTCCACCTCCGCAAGTTGCATTGCAAACAGTATGTTCTTCCCAATCGGACCATCCACCGTCAACTAGAGAAAATTAATTAATTAAAAATATTAATAAAAAACAAAACTTTAGCTGACAAATTCAAAACAAAAGTTCCAAAAATAATGGTATGATTATTTGATTATGGACACATTTAATTTCTACATGCAAACATTCTTAATGATATTAGTTTGGCAATTGATGTTCGTTTTCCACATTCGAGTATTGCCAAAATGTAAACGCACATCTTTATTATATTCTCGATGTTTCCCAAATTTGGAGCAACTCCTGTAATATATCAAGGAAGAAAGTTTTTATGCTATTTGGCCTTCAAAATTTGAAAACGACACATGCAAGTCTAAACAATATCGAAGTGCCCTCAAAGACAGCAAACAAGTACAATATTGGGTTAGAAGACATATATCTCTCATTCAACTCAGCTTTGAATTTCTCTGATAATCACATACCAGCAAAACACTCTTAGATTCTGATTGGTCAGGATAAATGCAATTTCGAGGAAATTCACTGCCACTTTCTTAAAAATTTCTTTCAATGCAAAACGGAAAAGCAAAAGTGATTGGTTGATAGAATACAAGAACAAAATATTATCCGACGAAAAAAACGAGTTCAAAAAATAGGGACCACGGTAATTCGAAATTGGAACATTTTTAAGCATTTACTTCCCTGCTCAGAAAAAGTGTCAAGTCACGAAAAGTACCCTTTAGAACATGTTTAGCCTTCAATATATATTTATTAGTTCATTAATTCGAAAATATAATCACCTGCACTTTCTTTCCTGCACTCGATCTATAAATTCAAAATACAAGCATATAATAATTGTTAGTACAGTAATCAACAAACAGGGACATATGATGGTATTTCTGACCAATCCATCATTAAAACGAGTATAAGATGTGATGCTTATAGTAGTAGTATAGCATAGTCACATTAAACCTCCTAAAATGCGAACTATAACACACTCCAATTTCTCCAGAACTGTGATCTGGCTGAATTGTGCCACATACCCCTGTAGTCCACATTACCAACGGTAGTTTCATATAGGGGAACTGTAATTATTTTAGCGAATGAAGTGATGTTTATCTCATAACAAAAAGTTACTTTATACCTTAGCTAACATTAGGTAGTGATTGGTCTATTCTCTAACTCATAAAATAATTCGTGACGTCTTTTCGAATCGAAAAGTCGTTGAAAATGAATCGCACATCGTGGGGCACATCGTTTCATAGGTAAATTACACCCGTTTTTCATAACTATAGTTACTTGATAACATTTCCTGCCAAGAACTTGAAAACGCAAACGATTCAATTTATTTTTGAAACAATTGAAATACAAAATTTTATAAATGTCTTATGGAATATTGCCAAGCTAAGTCAGCACAACGTTTTGGATAACTCACTACGCATCAATCTGGTTGACATAGCACTGTACGACACTGAACAATCGTTTCGTATATCACAATTATAAGCTGTCATGCATACATAGTCGAAACTACCTACCCAAGACTGGGGGGAAGTAATCTGGAAATTTCAGCACTGCCATGTATTCATAACTAGACGATTTTGTAAGTTGATTGGATTTAAAGCTATCATGTCCCATAATTTTTTATCCTAAATATTTATATAGTATAAGATTAAACAGAGAATTGATTCGAAAATCCTTACTGGCAAATTAACAATAACAATAGATCCACTCTTGAAAACAATTGCTTCCTGGATTCTCGGTTGATGATAAAAACTGCAGTTTTGTGTTTGAAATTCATAGACAATTGCTTTACAACTTGAATTTGTCTTGCATAGAGCATTGCAGATGTATTCGTTTTGAATTGAAGTCTGATGAGAAGTGGAATGTGAAGTATTACTGTCAATCACTGAATTCGCAAAGTATCTTCCTTTGTAATTGTTTGATGCTTCAGCAGAAAGAGATTTCTATTGAAATAAAAATAAAAATGTGTATATATACATAAACATGAGCTCTACTCACACATTTCAGAATAAATAAATCAGGAATAATTATTTAATAATGGCTGAAATGTATTCATAACTATTCGTATATTTTATGACTTTGGATCATTTCTGATATATTGCTAATTGATAATTGCCAATTATCAGCGATGGGTTTCTGATTTCATTCCATACTTTGATAGAGATGATTGCCCATGATGTGCTCTCATCGGGTTTGACTAATCTTGTCAGCGTGATAAATCCTGTTTCACCACAGAGTTCAACAAAAAGATCAGTCTGTTGCAGTGCTTCGCTTTTGAAAAAATCACCATCTGTCAACATTTCTCGGCTACAGCATGCTTTAAAAGCCGAAAAACATGCATTTGCTTTTTCCCGATCATCTAAATTTAACGTTCTTTTTTGGTCCATAGCGAGATTCTAAGCAGTACTTTATACGCCAATTTTCTCATATAATCCAAGACAATAATAGTAGATAATGTTTGTACGACAGCTAGCATTACTTAATGCTACTTAATACCAAACGTGATTACGTATAATATGATATTGAGGTTAATTACAAACTGAGGTTATAGTATGACGTTATTTCCATAGACTTACTTAGACTGCTGACAAAAATGTGCAACATTGGGAACAAAGATGGCTGACGCAAAGGAATTATTTTACCACTCTCCTCATTGACATTTTCATACTTATTTGATCTCTTCTATAAACTCTTTCGTAATCTAAACTCTAAACAATATGTTCTCAGTGTCATAGAAAGATAGTTTAAATAGGATTTTCCTGTAGAAACAAAATTTCTGAAAGCGTGGCTTCAAATTTCGCGGTCTTTTAGCCTCCGTTTTTGGCTACCCATGGTCACTATGTGTCTTCTATGAAGTTTGGCAATGGAATCAGCAGTTTATGGAAGTCCATGGTTATATCACATAGAAACCAGATGATCATAACCTTGTTTTCGAGATTTTGGTGTTGATTTGGCCGCACATAAAGCTATATTGCCGATTGCACGCTTAATAATAATAATTAACGAAAATCAAATTTTGATCAGAAATGATTTGAGCGTTATCAAACGTTTCATACCAAATTGGTACAGTTCTGAGGACTATAACCTCGTTTTCGAAGTTTTGGTGTTGACTTGACCGCATCAGAAGCTGCATTGTCGATTGCACGCTTAATAATAATGATTAACTAACAGAAGCTTTGTTAGTAATGATCAGAGCAAGACCAAACTTTTGATACAAAATATACTGTTCGGATGATTATAGCTGTTGTGTAATGTAATTTGTAATCATCAATCTCTTGTATATGTGAAATTGTATTCTATGTGTAATTAACGTCATCACCCTATGTGAATCCTGTAATATTTGGGCCGCACTCTGCGTGTACATTTTGTGTCTGATTTTGCGTCAGGGGATATTGTAGTTTATAAACCTTCATCATCGCATCCGTCACAATCAGCATAATATCTCATTCCTAAAGGTACGAATATTGCATTTTTAGCTATCAATGGTAGAACTGTGCTAGATTTGAAAAATCAATATGGTCGATCAGGTAATAACCAATCTAGTCACCAAGAAGAAAGACAATCCCTTCACACTGACAATCCACAAGCAACACGATCAGATAACAATAGTCCTGATCATGGTCATAACCCACTACCACGTCGCTCTAATAGAGCTAATAGACCACCAATGTATTATGGGTATGATCGTAGCTAAATTTTATTGATATCAATATATCTTTTCTATAGTGTTAATTATATCTCCTCTTAAATCAGAAGGGAGAGATGTTATATCATTAGTTAGAAGTAAATTCATTACCTTTGTGTTAAAATGTGTAATTTACGTAATTCCTGTATTCGCCTATCTATGTGAATTTATTGTGAAAGATAATTCAGATCCACCTTAGCAATGTGACTGATCACTTGTGTGCTTCGTTGGTACAGATTATCTTAGTTTGATATACGACAATAGCCTCGATTTCGGAGTTTTGCTGTTGATTTGGTTGACTGATCTATAAGTCCCGCTTTGATATACCGCAATTTGACGAGCGGTAAGCGGTAAGCGGTCACTTACCAACATATCAAAATCGTCATAGTAAAAGTGAGACTTGGGCAAGTCAATTGACTTGGCTGCATCAGAAGCTGAATTGCCGATTACACGCTTAATAATTATAATTAACGAAAAAAATATTTTGATCAGTAATAATCAGAGCGTGATCCAACTTTTGATACCAAATTCGTACAGTATGGATAATCATAACCTCGTTTTCGATATTTGGTGTTGACTTGACCGCACCAAACGCTACATATTGCCGATTGCACGCTTAATAATAATAATTAAATTCAAAAACTTTGTTAGTAATGATCAGAGCATGATCAAACTTTTGATATAAAATATACAGTTTGGATGCTTATAACCTCGATGTCGGAGTTTTGCTGTTGATTTGGCTGCATCAGAAGCTAAATTGCCGATTTCACGCTTAATAATAATTAACTAAAAAAGTTTTGTTAGTAATGATCAGAGCGTGATTAAACCTTTGATACCAAATCCGTAGAGTTCGGTTGATTAAAACATCGTTTTCGAAATTTTGGTGTTTATTTGGCTGCACCGGAAGCTGTACTGCCAATTGTACGCTTAGTAACTATAATTATGGAAAAAAAGTTTTGATCAGTAATAATCAGGGCGTGATCACACTTTTGATACCAAATTCGTTTTATTATTTTATGTCGTTCAGATTTTTGGTATTGAGCCAGCCGTACATCTTGAACTCGCTTATAACTCGCTGATCAAAGCTGACCAAAAAGTATAACATACTGATCAAGTGAGCTGAATTGAGAAAACTACGCGCAATATGTTCATGATATCTGATTCCAAGACAATTTTTTAACTTAATGCGCCTTTTTTGTAATCAAATTGTTTGTTTAAAGTGACAATAATAAAATCTGTAAAAGCTTTAGATTTTATGGAAATCATTTTGCTTTCCAAAATGAGCACGACTTTGTTTACAGCTATTTTTGTAAACAATGGTCTACCAAATTTGATGATAATCTGAATTATTGTTGTGATGTGGTTTGGGCTGGAATTATTTATAAAATATTCAAACGTTTAAATCACAAGAATCGTAATCTGTACGCAGGATGCCCGATTTTGAATAACAATTATTAAGTCAAGACTTTGCTGGTACAGACAGCGATGAACAGCGAAGTACAATTAAAATTTCTTTATAAAACCATGCGTTGGAAAGCATCTATGGCATGTCATTGTAAAATCTCAAAACTTTTCCTTTTGTTTGATCTCGTTTGTCTATTGTTATTTCAGAATCGCATATTACTTTAATCGGGTAATGCGTTTATTTTCGCCGGGTCCCACGGATAACGTATTATGCGATCTTGACTGCAGATGAAATTTCTTGTGTATAGATAAAAGATATTTCTTATATATATTTGTATTAATTAAATTTGAATATTTTCTCTGCACTTTCACTGAAAACTGAAAGATGACCCCGGATGGACCATGAAGCACTATATTATTCTATATATTAGAGGTTCGACGACTCAATAAACCGTCTGAAGAGCGTCTTTACGCGAAACTCAGAGTAACGGAGTAAACTCGTGATCTTTGATCTATTATTTATATTGCTTTGCTTTTAGCATTGAGCACTCAAATTGATGTTTTGCCCACACAATTACTTGAATAATAATAATGAAATGAAGTCAAAGACTAAACATTCTTTTACTGTATATATATATATAGATAGATATAAAAAAAAAAAAAAAAAAATTTAAAACTTTTTTATAACCTTTTACAAAAACAAGAACTTATAATATAGAAGATCTGAGCTGGTTTCTATAAATTCAGGCACAAAACAAATTCTATTTCAAAAATTTCAAGGAAGATAAAACATAAATAGAACAATAGCATATAATATTTTACTACTGAAACTAACAACAGCGTATAATAATTTACTACGGAAACTATTAAACATAGCAGCAAATAACAACAGAAAAACAATTTAATCGATAGGCGTAGAAGCTTTTATCATGTATATAACTTAAGTGAATTTAGAACTGTTTTTTTATATGAATAAAACCGTCTGAGGAGCGATACAGCGCGAAACTTCGAGTAACGGAGAAAATGTCTCGTTTCTTATTTTATATGTATACAGTTCTACTTACCAGTATTGAGCACTATATTGATGTTTTGCTCTTAATAAATAAATTTATTTATTTATTAAATCCACATTATTATTATTTTTATTTATATATATATAGAATTGATTGAACATAGGGCTCACTGCAAAATATAGCAGAGCGTTAAGTAATAAAGGTCAGAGAATCAGACAGTCATGTTTGCTACTTGAAGTTTCACGCCGAGGCGATTATCAGGCAATCTATTCAAATTGAATTTATTTGAATAGATTGCCTGATGATCGATTAGGCGTGAAACTTCAAGTAGCAAACATGACTGTCTGATTCTCTGATTTTTATTAATAAGAATATTATATATTATTATTATATTATGTTATTTATTACTATAAATATATCTTTTGTTCAAAAATTCAATCGGAAAACATAATGGGAGTAACTCAGCAACTGGCAGGCACATCAAAGAACAAGAATTAAAACATTGACAATGTCATCGACTTTTTCAAAGATTTAAAACATTGGGATTATATAATGCATATATATGAGATATGTTATTAAATTTATCTCTATTTGTTTACATGTCTGACTTACCTGTCCGACCGTGAACATTAAACAGATAATGAAGATGAAGATTTTACGCTCCATAATGTTTAAATGAAATTATCCGATGTTAATACATTTTGAAAAAATAATAATTACGTTGTTACCATCTCAGAGCGTTTATAGTATATAAACACGCACTATATTACGATTTGAAGTTCTTGAAGTCATAAATTATAAATGTGATCGCAAATGAAATATAGATCCCGTCGTTTGACTGACAACGAATATTTAAATTCAATTTCGTTGGATCGAGACAGGTGGAACAAATTATTTATATTGAAGCCCTGGAAAGTTCGAGAAGTATTATGAATACTTATTAGACTGGTGAAAAAAATTAAAATTTGAAAGCTGAATTGCATTCTCGATTTTATTGTTCTAATCCATAAAAAAAATCAAAATTCCAAATTTGAGTTCAGAACATGCCATTGTGAATTGGGTGCTCAATGCCCCCGTAAGTTAATACACAAAGTCAATGACGAAAACGCATAAAATATCAAAAATCTCTCATTAAATTTCAATGAAACATTTTTGAATATTTTTGTGATGATATTTTATGAGGCAAAAACCTCAGAAATGCTACTATATCGATTAAAAATCTATTGTACGAGAACAGATGCTGAAAACGTGTGCTTCACAGTGATGCATTGGAATGTACGGCTTCCACTGTGATTGTGACAGCTTATACAAGTGTGTGATTTTGTGTTTTGTGTTTTAGGTCCACCGCCTATATGTGTTCAAATGACGGCCTGACGCGCACTTGTGTCTGCATATAAATCAATAAACTAATATTTTGTTGATATAAACAATCTCTTGAAAAATGGGAAAAACTTGTTTTATGATGATGTTCTCTGGAGACTGTTAATTTAAGTGAATAAGGGTTAATATTTGCTCAAACTGATGATGAGGCTACTACAAAAACTTTACATAAAAAACGACGTATAGTCATAACGAGGCTAAATTGTAGAGAAACAGTTTTGACAGATGTTAGCTTTAACCCAGCCTCATTCTATCATGGCCCTCATTTCCGCGCGGTGGTTTCTGGCACACTTTTTCACCTTTATTAGGCCCTCAGTGAAGAGCCACGCAGAAATGAGGGCCGTAATGGAGTGAGGCTAGTATTAACCATAGACATTAGACTGGTCCAAAAAAAACTTAGTTTTGAAATGTGAAACGAACAATCCAATTTATTTGTGAGAGGGGACTAAAAATAAGATTGCCAAAAATTTATTTTCAAATTCCACCAGGAAATGGGGTACTAAAGGCCCCCAAGGTCATCTTTACAATAGACATTTCACAAATTTTTTTAGATGGTTATAAAGGTTACATTCTGAAGAATTCAGTTTGCATAATTAAAATGTTCAAAACCTAACATATCCTATGCAAATGACTAGTTCTACACGATGCATAAAAAAGCATGGCTTCCGCTGAGATAATCGTTTATTTTTACAAGTGTGAGGTTTGAATCTGTCATTGTTGAGAATATCATAGCATAGGTGCGAAATACTTTTGTGGTCATCCCTGATAAGTTTACGCATGGTTTATGTAAAAATAGACTTGAAGCGATGATATTTACTCTGTGGGCATCGAGATGCATTTTATGGTTTTGATTTTGTGTGCCTTCCTTTCGTGACATGTTCGTTTGTACAGTTATATGTCGTAACTAAAGTAGACAATAGACAATTTGACATAGCATGATTTTATTATTATAGAGACAATTGAAGTCAGGAATTGGTATGAAAGACTTGATTTGATGAGTTTGAATGACTGCACTGAAGCGAGAAAATATATTTGGAAAAGCGACATTTTCAATCGCTACGCTGTAGAAAAGTTATTAGCCTTAGGCCCCAGTTACACGATGCCGTATTGACAGCGCACTGCCTCAGCTTTCGTATCGGATAGGGGTTTGAGTTACACGACGCCGCTCGAATACGATACGATACGCTGCGCAGCGTAATGATTTCCACTTCGCTACGAAGCGTATTCATTTTCATGCCGCCATGACTTTCAAGACGCTGCGGTCTGTGTAACTCAATCAATCCGGTACGTGTTTTGCCGGATCTCGTTTTCAGTTCTATGAGCCTCTCAAAACATGAATCAATTTTTAAAATGGCCACTGGCACGCAGAAAATTATCAACATGGATCACTTGTTGATGGTTTTCTCTACCTTTATGTGCGCTGCAAATGTCTTGCATATGTATAAAATTGCACATAATCTGATGGTTCGGCGATACTTAGCAAAGAAGAAAAGAATTGCTCGCGATTTTTCTCTCTGCTCTACGATGCTTTCCAAAATCAAAAAAGCAAAAGCCAAACGTCTTCATTGGATTAAACCTGGACGAAGTCAAACGTGGTGGTATAACATTGAGCACGGAATTTCATTACCAGGAGAGTGGAAAGACAACTTCAGAATGTCGCATTCAACTTTCTTGTTGCTTTGCGACAAATTAGGGCCTTACATAAGCAAAAGGAATACCGTTATGAGGAAACCTTTGTCTGTTGAAATGCAAATTACCCTTACTTTGTATTATTTTTCGGACGGTGGCAGAATGAGGAAGACTGCAAATGCTTTTGGTATTGCTACACGCACAGTATCAACTATTATTAAACAAGTGAGTGCTGCAATATCTATCAATCTTGGTCCAAAATATTTAAAATGGCCCCAAACCGAAGAAGAAATTAAAGCTTCAGCTGCAGAATTTGTCGATACTCACGGATCTCCGCAGTGTATAGGAGCAGTGGATGGCACACACATTCCTCTTCAGAAACCAAGAACAAATCCAGTAGATTTTATCAACAAAAAAGGGTTTTACAGCCTCAATGTTCAAGCTTGTGCTGATGCCAAGTATAGATTCTTTGATGTCGTTATTAAATGGCCAGGAAGCGTCCATGATGCTAGAGTGTTTGGTAGATCGACAATCAATAATTTGTTCAAACAGCGGATGATACCATCATGTGAGAAAGTTATTGTTGCTGGAGAGAAACCTGTACCAGTGTGTATACTTGGAGATCCTGCATATCCACTTCTACCATACTTAATGAAAGAGTTCCCTAAAGGAGGAAATACACCACAAGAGCAGTTCTTCGGATATAGACTCTCTTCTGCTCGAATGGTTATTGAGTGTGCATTTGGCAGGCTGAAATCAAGGTTTGGTTTTCTCCAACGACCTATCAACTTGGAATTGTCCAATGCTATGAGAGCTATTCACAGCTGCTTCATCCTCCACAACTTTTGCGAAATACATTGTGATAGTCTGGATGAACATGATGTTTTAGACGCAAGGCAGAGTTATGATAATGAATTCCAGGCATTGGAGGAGCCAAGTTCAACAACTTCTACTTCATTGAACAATGGGAAGAGCATCAGAAACATTTTTATGTCCTTTTTTGATTGAGATTAAGGTGATAGTACAGTTGAAGCATATTCATGCTGATTTTACTTGGTAATATTCGTTCAACAAGTGTCCTGTTCTATTTAATGTGCTTGGTTTGAAATTATTTTTTATTAAGAGGGTTAACAATTGGCATCAACTAGTGAAGGGGGAGAGGGCCCTGGTTATTGGTTGGTGTCAACCATGAACAAAAATGTTTAATGAGGTCATAAACAGCCACTTATATGTATAAACGCAATAATTATGCTAATGTATTACAATGTGAGTATATCAGTATTCAGTATATTCTGCGTTTACAGACCGCGATTCATTCACAAAAGAATAGGGTCTGTGTGTTTTGCACAGTTTTCTGTCCAGCCACTCTACGACAACGTAGAGCGGAAGTTTCTGATCGATGCCTGGTAAATCTATTGTTCTTAGATAATAAATTCATCACCTCCTTTCGATCAATTAATTGTCATAGCTACGAAGCCTAAAATAGAACTTATTGCTTTCATGTGAACTGAAGTGAGCAAAGTAATGTGAGAATCCCGGTGAGAATCATCTTAATCTTGCATAATTATGTGCCATCTTACCGCACAAAGGAAATATTTCTGACATTCACATTACTAACATTTAACAATAGAGTAAAGTAGATGTATTTAAATCATTCATATCATAGAAAAGTATTATCTGTAATCCATCCTATCAACTAATGATAAAAATATCCGTAATAAAGTCCAATGTTATGCCGCAAGAATGAAAAATGTGTCAGCCACATTCACGGAAAATTGCAATATTTGCATGCTGATAATCTACCGTTCAATGTCAGTTTACCAGCTGTTTTCAACTCATACAAGTAATCAAAGTTTAAATTTGTATGTCGATCTTCACAATTGCTGCGATGAGTGTTTCAATATGACAAATTGTTATTTGTTAGGGCATTCAGTGTTTTCTTCCAAGTTGCACGTGTTAGGCCTACAGTTCGACATCAATCGATTATGCATTCAGAAGGCACATCTCCAGATAAAACAATCGTAACACGCAATAAAACCATGTTGATATATTTTATAAACATAAAATCAAGTTTAAAAACCTTGAACCTTGGTTTGAACTACGAGAAAACACATCCAAGTTGCATTCGGCCAGCGTATTAAACGGCTTAACAATATTTGGCAGTTTAAAAACTTTATAAAGCAGGCACATCTCCAGATAAAACGAATTAAATATTGAACAATACAGATGTTTATATTATATAAGTAATTAAACGGTGGCGTGGTTATACACACGCCCTCTTTATACTTCTTGTAGTTCTAGTGTGACTGTGTTACAGACCAGTCGTTGATTATATACTCGTGTGTTTATTGCCTTATTATCTCTGTGATATACATAGCACTCTCCAATAGGTTATGGGCCCAGGTGTCAAAAATATTTTGAAGTTATATTTTGATCATACATGCTTTTGTTTGAAAGACACGTTCAGAGACAAAAACGCGTTTAAACTAATAGTACATTATGGATAGTCCTCCAGAAAAATATACCACAGCATTTGTCCCATTGAACGGGAAGAATTATGTTACTTGAAAAGTACAATGTTCTGTGGCGCTAATGAAGGAGAATTTGTGGGGATCTGCCAATGGTAGTGAAATAGAACCGGATGGTACCAAAGATACGGAGAAGGAGAAGCACTTACGCTATAGGATAAGAAGAGATAGAGCAGTGGCTATTATAGTTCTATCTGTTAAACCTTCGTTGTTGTATCTTTTAGGTACACCAGAGAACCCAGTGACAGTGTGGAAAGTTTTAGCTGACCAATTCCAACGTAAAACCTGGGCGAATAAGCTTGAACTAAGACGCAAATTGTACACTTTGCGCTTATCAAGAAAAGGGTCAGTACAAGACCATATTAAGTCAATGACTGAAGTTTTTGATGGACTTGCAGCTGTCGGATCACCGATCGACGAAGAAGATAAAGCTGTGCAGTTATTGGCAAGCTTACCAGACTCGTATAATTTGCTTGTAACAGCTTTCGAAGCACACGAAAACGTGCCGAAAATGGATGTGGTTACGGAGAGATTATTACACGAAGAGACGAAGCTAAAAGAGAAAGACTCTAAAGACAGTGAAAAGATACTGGCATCAACACACACATCTACACGCGCATCAAACAGTAATGTGCGATGCCATAAATGCAAAAATCTTGGGCATAAACAACGATATTGTCCAGAATTAGTTAAAGATGAGAGATCAACAGAGCGTAAACCTAAATACAAATCAACACGAAAGCATGCAAAAGCTACTGTTGCTACAAATTTATGGGAGAATACTTCAGACTCTGAAAGTGCAGGTTTGGTAATTAACCACGCATTGTCTACATCTGCAGGGGATACAAAAAGTATGTGGATTGTTGACTCAGGAGCTACGGCTCATATGTGTAATGATGCAACAAATATCATAAACTTGTCTCCTCTGATACCACCAATCACGGTGACAGTTGGTGACGGTCGAATATTGGAAGCTACAGGGAGTGGCAGTATGGTTTTACACATGAAGTTACCACGTGGACAAAAGAAATGTCATCTACGAAGAGTTTTATATGTTCCAGATTTAGCGTTCTATTTATTTAGTGTTCCACAAGCAACACACGCAAATAAGGTGATGTTGCTTACTTCAGAAAAATGATATTTACGTAATTGCAATCGAGAGCTAATTGGCATGGGAAACAAGGTTAACGACCTTTACTATTTAAATTGTCAATCGTTCTGTGAAAATGCGAATTCGACTTTAATTAATAATTGCTCAAATGAAATGAAATGGCACAAAAGATTTGGACATTTGAATTTTAGGTATTTAAAAGAATTGGCTAACAGTGATATGGTAGATGATTTTACTTTCAATAGCAAAACAGCAGTAGATTTTTGTGAGGCTTGTGTTGATGGTAAAATTCATCGGTTACCTTTTCCTACAAAAGGGGCTAATAGAGGCAAGGCTCCCTTAGAATTAATACACAGTGACGTGTGTGGACCACTTAATGAATTGTCACTGGGTGGAGCGAAGTATTTTATGACTATTATTGACGATTTTACGAGATATACGTGTTTGTACTTACTAAAACATAAAGACGAAGCTCTACAATGTTTTAAAGATTGAAAATTGATGATAGAAAACCAATTAGATAGAAAGTTAAAATCAATCCGCTCGGATAACGGAGGAGAATATATTTCGAAAGAATTTGATGATTTCCTGACTTCAGAAGGAGTGATCCGTCAACGGACAATTAAGAAAACTCCGGAGCAAAACGGAGTTGCGGAACGAAAGAATAGAACACTAGTTGAAGCAGTTCGATCTATGCTAAGTTCTTCGCACTTGCCGCAGAAGTTTTGGGCGGAAGCTCTAGCCACTGCAGTTTATGTACTGAATAGAAGTCCAACAAAAGCTGTGAAGCAGAAAACGCCCTACGAAGCATTGTACGAGAAGAAACCAAGTGGAGGACATTTAAGAAATTTCGGTTGCCAAGCATATGCTCATGTAGCAAAAGACGAGCGTAAGAAGTTGGATTTTAAAGCGTGTAAATGTATAATGCTAGGATACAGCTTACAGTCCAAGGGATATAGACTATGGGAACCAATACGTAAGAAGGTAATTCTTAGTAGAGATGTTATTTTTCATGAAAACGAAATGGGAAACAAGCTACCAGCAGAAGGTGAAGTTAATTATGATGATGACACTTGCTTAGTCGTTATTGATACATCTAATGACAATGGTGAGAATTCAAACGAAAACGAAGTTGAGACTGTCCGAAGAATTTCATCGCGACAAAGAAATTCGCCTGATTACTTTGGTGAATGGACGTCAGTTGCTGCTGCACCCAATTCATACAATGACGTGGTAAAATGCAAGGACAAGCGTGAATGGATAGATGCCACGCAGGAAGAGTTGGATTCACTTAAAAGTCATAATGTATAGGATTTAGTACCACTACCTAAAGACCGTAAACTTGTAGGAGGTAGATGGGTATTTAAACAAAATTTTGACTCAAATGGCAATCTAGAACGTTATAAGGCAAGACTGGTAGCTCAAGGTTACACACAGAAGTTTGGCTATGATTATGATGAGACATTCTGTCCTGTAGTAAGGTTGGAAACCTTTCGAATGTTAATTGCTTTCTGATCAGCACAACATGGTCTAAAATTACATCAAATGGATGTAAAGACTGCATTTTTAAATGGAAATATTGACGAAGATCTATATATGAAGCAGCCTCAAGGATTTACAAAGAAAGGAGACGAAAATTTAGTCTGTAAGTTAAAACGCAGTATTTATGGTCTCAAACAATCTCCACGTTGTTGGAATGAGACTTTACATAATAAATTAATTGATTTAAAGTTTACTCAATCAGAAAGTGATCCTTGTCTATATCGATCCACTGATGGGGATTTGTTTTTTGTTGCGATTTATGTTGATGATATTATTATTGCTGGTAAGAATGCAAGTACTATTGCTAATGTCAAAGAAAAGTTATTTAAATGTTTTGAGATGAAAGATATGGGAGTATTGAGTTACTTCGTTGGCGTAAAAGTATGTCAAGATACAGAGGCCGGTCGCACATGGATTGGCCAACCAGCTTATATTGATAAAATATTATCTACCTTTGATATGAGTAATTGTAAGCCAGTACGCACAGCAGTTGATTGTGCAGCTAAATTAGGTCAGAAAGACATTATCAAAGAATTATTATCTGTTTCTGAGAAGACAGCATATCAAGCAGCGGTCGGCATGTTGCTTTACTTATCTTCTGCAACTAGACCCGATATCAGTTTTGCTGTTGGAAACGCTGCAAAGTTTAGTTCAAATCCAACAAAACAAAGTTGGATTGCTGTTAAAAGAATATTACGTTATTTAAAAGGAACGGCTAATCTAGGAATCGAATATTTACGTGACGGTAATGACAATAAGGATGTTATTGGTTATTCGGATTGTGATTGGGCTGGAGATAATGGGGATAGAAAATCTACGTCAGGCTATTTATTTCAACTAGCAAATGGGGCTGTTACATGGCGCAGTAAGAAGCAAACATGCGTAGCGTTATCGACTGCCGAAGCTGAATATATAGCACTGTTGAATATATGGCTAAGGCAATTATGCCATGATTTTACATCTAACATTATTAGTCCTATTATTATCAATGAAGACAATCAATCTGCAATTGCAATCGCCAAAAATCCGCAATTTCATCGCCGTACAAAACATATTGATATAAAATATCACTTCATTAGAGATCAATGTCAAAAACAATTAATTGAATTGAAATACTGTCCAACTACTGAAATGGTAGCTGACATATTAACTAAGGGACTACCAAGAGATCAGTTTGTCAAGTTATTAAAATTAGCTGGACTTACAGCGTTATAGAGTAAAAGTTTTATAAAGTTTTTATAGTCAATTTTCTTATTGTTAACTTAATTATAATATTACAACTGAGAAAGAGTGTTGAACAATACAGATGTTTATATTATATAAGTAATTAAACGGTTGCGTGGTTATACACACGCCCTCTTTATAGTTCTTGTAGTTCTAGTGTGACTGTGTTACAGACCAGTCGTTGATTATATACTCGTGTGTTTATTGCCTTATTATCTCTGTGATATACATAGCACTCTCCAATATTAAATACCCAATAGAAGCATGTTGATATATTAAATGAAAATAGGATTGAGCTCAAAACCTTTGGTTTAAACTACTACGAAATTCCCACAAAACGAGCAACATGTAGCTCTGCTTGGAGCTTTGAAAATACGTTTGAATAATATTTTGTTCTTGAAGGAGTTGAAAGTTGTCAAGTCACGAAAAGTGAAGTACAGGGGCATGTGGCACAGGTCTAATATATACATACCATCTATTTTATATATATAAAACACTATTATTGACTCAAAAGTTTTTGACTGCTCTTACGGGTTACGGCAAACTGTTTGTTTCTGTTTGTTTTCCGGCGAGACGTAGTCGCTTTATTTATTTCATACTGATCGCATGTGTTTCGACATTAATTCACATTGACGGGAATTGCAAGACGGAGCTTTCTAGAAGCGACTATCTACGTGCGGAATAGAACGCAATGTCATAAGTTGAAGCTAACCGCATCAAATTGGTCCTATTGTTCTCCAAGATTGACGTCATCGCTATTCTATTTATATACAAAACTGGAAAATTCGACGCTGTCATGTAATCTAGAACATTCTTAATTATTATATAACATTCTATATTTAGCAACATAAATTAATATAAAAGTAACTCGACTAAATCTTGTAAATTATTATAACACTAGCTATGAGTGTAGTCCATAATGGACCTTCTATGATAAAACTTTCAGATCACTTATAATTAAACAATTGACTAAGCTTTCTATCGCTGTATAATACGGAGTATGAACTCTGGAGGAGAACATGAGAGACAATATGCATTGAAACGATGTAGCATTAATCAATACATCTTAATCATTCCTTTAATAAAAGTTTAATTTATTTCACATCAATTGAGTCGATTGAAATGTATAATTTAACGTAGCTATATCTACATAGAAAAACAATATTTTATGTGCTGAAAGGAGGCCAGAACACATTAATTATTATAAATTACAAATACTCAGTCAAATTTCGAAATCTGAAACTATCCATAAAAAATCACTACAAATCCGATCCGATCCGAAGATCTAAAATATTAACCCGAATCTGACCCGATACGATCGGATCGCGTTCGGTTCGGATTCATAAATCTTTATTGCAATATATACAACACTAATGTGGTGTTCACAAAATAACGCCGCCGTCAAAGTGTGGCCAGTGAAACTCGTGGCATTGCATGCGATAGATTCAATATTAAATTAATTTAGCTTAAACAAGACACATGGTCCACTGATTTCTGTTATTAACATGATCAAACGATATCTTTTGTTAATTAAAAATGATTTACTGCTTCATATTAAAAAAAAAGAAAAATCGTTGATAAAAGGTTTCCGAACGGCGGATTTGAACTGACGACCCTGAAATTATTATACCAGAGCACTAACCAATTAGCCACTGCGTTACTTACTGACATAAGCGCTTTGACTGACCTTATCAACAAACCTACTGCTTCGACAACGTATTATTGAACAAGGCCGACCCACGCGCGTGTATTGAATTTCAAATTATATATATAATCTGAAAATATTATGATATGATACTATATGAGCCTATATTTTTGATCTTTGCAATCTCAGCAAGTATGCCTGTGATTTTCATGGCAGTCTATCAAAATACTAAGAGTTCGTTGAAAATAAAATTTTATAAGTAAAAAAAAGATCTGAAAAATTGGTCTGATAGGGGTTCTTGTTATCAAATTTTCCAGAATAATAGCATCAACATTCTTTTAAAAGGAAATAAAATTCTATAATAAATCGCTATACTAATTCGATATTGATATTATGTTACATCTTGTCGTCAATATTTCTACGCGCTATTTATAACATTACAGATGTCGAATGAAAGGAAAGATGATTATGAATAAATTAATTATTTTGATAGGAAAACGAAAACAACTCATTTTGCCAGATTCGTGATATGCATATTTATTCAGAATTTATTGAAACGTACGCGATGGTTTATAGAGTTGAAATGTTTAGTGCAGCTTCAAAGATATATAATACCACAGCCGATGGTAATATTTAAATGCTCATGTTATGATGTCTGACGAAAAGGATAATTTACTATGTAGAAAATGAATCTACTTTACCATGCATTTGATCACGATATGAAATGATCATTTTTGTCAGAATTATTTCGAATAAAAGACAATCTTTATTTTATTCTTATCGGGCGTACATTCTCCTTCGATAAAATATGGTTGTTAACTTATTATTGATTGGTGTATTAACTCAGAGAACCCGCTATTATGTATTTAAATGTTGTTCGGAGATTATGCCGCTCGTATAGTTTTTATTTGGATCTCATTTGGAAAATGGTAAGTTGTATTTTAATAAATATTGTTTGCTATGATCGATTATTTCATGCAACCTTTTCGCTTTTTATTTTTGTAACACAAGGTTTGTTACACTCATCCAAACTGTATTAACTATTTAAAAGTGTTTTTAAATTATGTTTTTGTGCTTTTAAATTCAAAGCAAAATTTTTGAACGCTGAAAATATTATAATTATTATTGTTTATCACAAATCATACGCTCAATTCAATTTAACTTTGTTAAATTTGATATACCTGAAATTAACTTTATTAAATGTTGATCAACGATAATAACAAGACACCGCTATTTTTATTCTCAAAACTGTAGTAACATACTGTGTCTTATTCGTATAGCAAGTCAACAAAATGAAATTTTAATTTTAATCGATGCCTATAACTCCTTCGTTAATTATGGAAGCAAAATCTGAAAATAAAAGCCTGCCTGCTCAAAACCAAATGATTCATGTTTTTATATTAAATAATAAATTAAAGAAATACTTTTGTGCAATGCCTTGATTGATTCTAAACTCTGTAATTTTAGACTGTAGACAGATAATCTATTCGAACTTTGAATATTTTTCGAATTAGTCGAACGCCAACGTCATTTTGAAAATTCTTGCAAGTTAATTTGTTTTTATGCCCCGCGATAGATTGTTCATTTCAAAACAGATTGTTTGCTCAGTGTTCTCACAAATTATATATCAAAATAGCCTTTTTAAAAGTGAAATGTTTTATATCTCGATTTTGATAAAAGTAATGAACGGCATTTTGTTTCATTAATAAATTAAATTAAGACCTAAAGTCTCTTTAATTTTCATAGCGTTTGTGCCGCGCTATATGTATTGATGATATCAACACTACATGAAATAGGTCTACGTTTCTTTGATTTCAAAAAAATATTTTGTTTGACCTAGTTATACTGGTAATTCAATGTAATTCAGTATTTCGTATTGTTTTAATTATAATAAAACTGATTCATTTTCAAGTTTCACTTGTTCAAACAATTTACACGCAGCTTTTAAATTCAAAGCAAAATATTTTTGTTCTGGGGATTTCAATTTGAATTCGATTTGGCTGCCCGCTAGATTATCGACCTATGAAATTTTTCAAAATCTCTGAATTTTTTAATGCAATGATATCAAATAAATTATCAGATGAAGTATATTATTTTAAAACAACGTCATAGACCCATACTTTTCAAACAACAAATTTGTTACTGTACACGGTTATCTCGACACAAATGTTTGCATAATTTCCCGACTACGGATTATCCGTATTATATCGCCAGTAAGACGTACATAAGTCGCGGACAGACACAGAAATATCGAAATATCGAAATATCGAAATATAGAAATATAGAAATATAGAAATATAGCAATGAGTGTTGTGGTCCATTATGGACCTTCTATGAAAAACTTTCAGATCACTTATAATTAAACAATTGACTAAGCTTTCTATCGCTGTATAATACAAAGTATGAACTCTGGAGGAGAACATGAGACACAATACGCATTGAAACGATGTAGCATTAATCAATACATCTTAATCATTCCTTTAATAAAAATTTAATTTATTTCACATCAATTGAGTCGATTGAAATGTATAATTTAACGTAGCTTTGTCTACATAGAAAAACTTTATTTTATGTGTTGAAAGGAAGCCAGAACACATTAATTATTATAAATTACAAATACTCAGTCAAATTTCGAAATCTGAAACTATCCATAAAAAATCACTTCAAATCCGATCAGATCCGAAGACCTAAAATATTAACCCGAATCTGACCCGACACGATCGGATCGCGTTCGGTTCGAATTCATAAATCTTTATTGCAATATATACAACACTAATGTGGTGTTCACAAAATAACGCCGTCAAGGTGTGGCCGGTCAAACTCGTGGCATTGCATGCAATATATTCAGCATTAAATTAATTTAGCTTCGACAAAACACATGGTGCACTAATTTCTGTTATTAACATGATCAAGCGATATCTTTTGTTAATTAACAATGATTTACTGCTTCATATTAAAAAAAAAATCAGAAAAATCGTTGATAAAAACTGCCGAATGGCAGATTTGAACTTACGACCCTGATTTTGTAATACCAGAGCATTAACCAATGAGCCAACCCCTTACATACTGTTGTACGCGCCTTGACTGTACTAATCAACAAACCTATTGCTTCGACAACGTATTACTGAACAAGGCGACAGCGCGTGTATTGATTTCAAACTATATATATAATCTGATAATATTATGATATGATAGTATATGAGCCTATATATTTTTGATCTTTGCAATCTCAGCAAGTAGGCCTGTGATTTTCATGGCAGTCTATCAAAATACTAAGAGTTCGTTGAAAATAAAATTTTAAAAGTAAACAAAAGATGTGAAATGTTGAACTCATAGTGCTTCTTGTTATCAAATTTTCCAGACTAATAGCATCAACATTCTTTTAAAAGGAAATAAAATTCTATAATAAATCGCTATACTAATTCGATATTGATATTATGTTACATCTTGTTGTCAATATTTCTACGCGCTATTTATAATACATTACAGATGTCGAATGAAAGGAAAGACGATTATGAATAAATTAATTATTTTGATAGAAAAACGAAAACAACTCATTTTGCCAGATTCGTGATATGCATATTTATTCAGAATTTATTGAAACGGACGCGATGGTTTATAGAGTGGAAATGTTTAGTGCAGCTTCAAAGATATAAAATACCATAGCCGATGGTAATATTTAAATGCTCATGTTATGATGTCTGACGAAAAGGATAATTTACTATGTAGAAAATGAATCTACTTTACCATGCATTTGATTACGATATGAAATGATCATTTTTGTCAGAATTATTTCGAATAAAAGACAATCTTTATTTTATTCTTATCGGGCGTACATTCTCCTTCGATAAAATATGGTTGTTAACTTACTATTGATTGGTGTATTAACTCAGAGAACCCGCTATTATGTATTTAAATGTTGTTCGGAGATTATGCCGCTCGTATAGTTTTTATTTGGATCTCATTTGGAAAATGGTAAGTTTTATTTTAATAAATATTGTTTGCTATGATCGATTATTTCGTGCAACCTTTTCACTTTTTATTTTTGTAACACAAGGTTTGTTACACTCATCCAAACTGTATTAACTATTTAAAAATGTTTTTGAATTATGTTTTTGTGCTTTTAAATTCAAAGCAAAATTTTTGAACGCTGAAAATATTATAATTATTATTATTTATCACAAATCATACGCTCAATTCAATTTAACTTTGTTAAATTTGATATACCTGAAATTAACTTTATTAAATGTTGATCAAAGATAATAACAAGACATCGCTATTTTTATTCTCGAAACTGTAGTAACATACTGTGTCTTATTCGTATAGCAAGTCAACAAAATGAAATTTTAATATTAATCGATGCCAGTATAATTCCTTCGTTAATTATGGAAGCAAAATCTGAAAATAAAAGCCTTGCTGCTTAAAACCAAATGATTCGTTTTTTTATATTAAATAATAAATTATAAAAATACTTTTGTGCAATGCCTTGATTAATTCTAAACTCTATGATTTTAGACTGTAGACAGATAATCTCTTCGAACTTTGAATATTTTTCGAAATAGTCGAACGCCAACGCCAATTTGAAAATTCTTGCAAATTAATTTGTTTTTAAGCCCCGCGATAGATTATTCATTTCAAAACAGATTGTTTGCTCAGTGTTCTCACAAATTATGTATCAAAATAGCCTTTTTAAAAGTGAAATGTTTTATATCTCGATTTTGAGAAAAGTAATGAACGGCATTTTGTTTCATTAATAAATTAAATTAAGACCTCAAGTCTCTTTAATTTCATAGCGTTTGTGCCGCGCTATATGTATTGCTGATATCAACACTACATGAAATATGTCTACGTTTCTTTGATTTCAAAACATATTTTGTCTGGCCTAGTTATACTGGTAATTCAATGTAATTCAGTATTTCGTATTGCTTTAATTATCATAAAACTGATTCAGTTTCAAGTTTCACTTGTTCAAACAATTTACACGCAGCTTTTAAATTTAAAGCAAAATATTTTTGTTCTGGAGATTTCAATTTGAAGTCGATTTGGCTGCCCGCTAGATTATCGACCTATGAAATTTTTCAAAATCTCTGAATTTTTTAATGCAATGATATCAAATAAAATATCAGATGAAGTATATTATTTTAAAACAACGCCATAGACCCATACTTTTCATACAACAAATTTGTTACTGTACACGGTTATCTCGACACAAATGTTTGCATAATTTCCCGACAACGGATTATCCGTATTATATCGCCAGTAAGACGTACATAAGTCGCGGACAGACACAGAAATATCGAAATATAGAAATATAGAAATATTGTGATATATAAACAGACAGTATTATGTATATAAGTGATTGTGATATATAAACAGACAGTATTATGTATATAAGTGATAGAAATATTGTGATATATAAACAGACAGTATTATGTATATAAGTGATTGTGATATATAAACAGACAGTATTATGTATATAAGTGATTAGTATCTATGTGAGGATCATCTATAGATCAAGCGTAAATACAACCGTGTAATCAGGCAACGAATATAAGAAATATACGCTACGCTACTAAATTCCGGAGTATTTATTTTGTATAAACGTCTGTCTATCGGAGACAACGCGTTGCTGAGAAATATTTGTCGTGGACATATCTAATTCCCGACAACATTAATGTGTTGACTTGAACATACAAAAGAATATTGTAATATCAGCGTAATTTGATAACTTCGACTTCGAATTACTTAAAATTATTCATATAAACTATTGTTTTGAAATCACGCATACCACAAAACCATCTTATTATTTCTAAAGAAATACGGACAATCGACAAAAACGTTGGAGTCAATGTCCTGGGATTGCCTAAAAGTTGCGAGTCTAGACTCTAGAACATAAACTTCAGATTTCCCGAGTTTCATTGTTGAGCCACTATAACTTGCTGTGATTTTGTTTAGTTTCACATTTATCCTCATAAAAGTTTAACATGACTTTACCTAAAATCTTGCAAAAAATTATAAGACATGCGGAAAGAAAATCTAATTTATAATTGATTGTACCACAGAATCACAAAATATTGACCAAGGTTTTATTCGTCGATTAAAAGCTAAGAAAATCATGCTATGTCTAATTGTCTATTTTCTACTTTAGTTATGACATATAACTGTACAAACGAACATGTCACGAAAGGAAGGTACACCAAATAAAACCACAAAATGCATCACGATGCCCACAGAGTAAATGTCATCGCTTCAAGTCTATTTTTACATAAACCATGCTTAAACTTATCAGGGATGACCACAAAAGTATTTCGCACCTATGCTATGATATTCTCAACGGTGACAGATTCAAACCTCACACTTGTAAAAATAGACGATTATCTCAGCGGAAGCCATGCTTTTTTATGCATCGTGTAGAACTAGTCATTTGCATAGGATATGTTAGGTTTTGAACATTTTAATTATTCAAACTGAATTTTTTAGAATGTAACCTTTATAACCATCTAAAAAATCTGTGAAATGTCTATTGTAAAGATGAAATAGTGCCATTCGAAAATTATTAGTGTTTTTCCCATTCACTTTACCTATTAATTTAGAGGGGCCTTGGTACCCCACTTCCTGGTGAATTTGAAAATAAATTTTTGGCAATCTTATTTTTAGATCCCTCTGACAAATAAATTGGATTGTGCATTTCACATTTCAAAACTAATTTTTTTTTGGACCAGTCTAATAGACATACTAGACATATACCGATCGATTTGATGTGAGTGAATGGAGTGACAGCCTTCCACCAAGGAGATTCAAAATGGTACCAGCATAAGGGAGTTTTGTGTTTTGAATATTAGCAAATTTAATTTATGGGAAACGCTATAAAAACACATGAAAACATATCATCGCCAGGATATTTTTATATAATTCAATTTTATCTTGTATTTATCAAATAGTAAGTACAAGCAATACCTCATGCTGACTCCTCCTGTTGCCCCATAGATGATAACATTGTACGTGTAGGATTGAAATTTTGTCGGCCAGTACAGTTCGCAATATTATGAATATCAGCAAATGCTGGACAAAAAATGTGATAATATCTGTGACCATTGGTGTTCCGTCGGAAATTGTATCTTTTTTTAAAAAATTTATACCACTGTAGCGTCTCCTGCCGTTTATCTGCTGCTAGCAGAGAATTGACAAGTGTAGTGAATGAACAGAACATAAACCTGGAAATAAATCCGATCAAAAGGTGACAATATTTATTGCCTCGATCTTCAATCAGTTTAAGTTGTGTTAAGTTGTGTTATTATTATCATTCCATGATAAATAACACTTATAATTGATGTGTATAATTTACAATATCATGGATTGTATATATATACTTTATATCAGAATGTCTAGAAAGCCATGCATGATGCATCCATCTTAATACCAAGCAGGCAAGCATCTTACTATCTAATTATATATTTAATAATTCAGAAATCGAATCAAGAAAGAGACATTCAATTGAATAACGTGTGAATTAAAAGAAAATTTTGTCTTGACACAGCTATTTATATTCTTACACAAGCCAAATATTCTTATCTCATGGAACAGCCAAATGTTGTTGTTTCAAAGAAATATATTCTTGATACTCATAAAAATATTCTTGTAAGTGATTTTAAGGATTTTTCTGTGTACCAATTCTCGCTACATCAGTTTCACACAGAGCCTTCTATATGGAAGGATCTGGTCTCACCCATTGGCGATCATCAGGCAAGACTGACTCACTTTATTCAATGTTAAAGCAAAGTTAAAGTTCCATATTAAAGCTCTGATTTTGAATATTGACCACTATAAACCAAACAATTTATAAAAATTAATGTACCAATATTATACGATCGTACGAAACAATTTGAGATAAATTACATAAAATATCTGATTACTATGTAACTACTTATTTTAATTCCTTTTGAATAGCACCATTGATGGCTCTGGTATCAATCACGTCTTTATTTATTTGCTTTAATATAATCGGCTGAATAAAGTTTGATTTTTATGTTTTCTTCATTCATGCTACCTTTGTTTTTTTCCAATGCTAGCGGCAAATAAATGGAAAGAAAGATAGCAGATCACCAATCTGTACGCTCATTCTGATACTCAAAAGCACAATAGAAACCTCAATTTCAACTCCTCAGTAAATCTCTCCGCGTTCAAGACCTGCCGGGTTATTGTGAATGTTCTTTGTTGCTACTCATGAGTATACAATGAAGTCAAATTTAAGTACGTCTCATTCAATAAAATCTCAATATATTTATCCGGAATTTCTCACTACTGGGTTGTCAAGGATTAACAAAATGTGTGAGGTGGTACAAATATACCCAAAAAATCTCATAGAAATAGCGTTTAAACATTGAAGACTAAATCCAGGTAGTGGTGTTTTTTTTTTAATAATATCAATAAAGAATCATACATTTTGAATGCACTAAAATTATATTATTGTAAATAGCTGTGTCCATATAGATAAACAAAGTGTCAGAAATCTACTTAAATAATTTCTACTATTTTTTACAGATGTTGCCTTAAAGTTGATAGTAGTATGTCTACTGTAATAGTATAATAGTGTGAATGTCTACTAGCCATTTTGATCTCTATACAGTTAGGCAGAGACAAACACAGCTTAACATTTTATTACAAGCAAATAATCGCAACTGATTTTCCCAACAAATTTTACATAAAGCCCGATATTAAAGAATATTACTAATAGCTAATTACTGTAGTACGATTAAAACGAGCTAAGTAATAAATCTAGTTAATTGCTGTTTTTTGTTAAATAATACTAGTAATAATTCATACATTTGTAATGCGCTAAAACTATATACTGTAAGTGCAGTAATATCAAGGTACTTATGTTGTCTTAACTGTTTCAATAGTGCTCGATGCCTAAGCATACATGTTCTAAACCTCTGTGTGTAAGTATAGATAAAAAGTGCTAGAAATGTATCATAAAGTTATACATTTGAAATAATCATCTTTCTTTAATAGTAAAAGAGATTTGTCATTTGGTTAAATGTAATCGTGACAATTGCTTTTCCCAGTACCTTTTTAATAAATAAATGCGTTAAATATGTAATTAACTCGTCCAATCAAACTCATTTACTCCATGATGAGCAAATGCACCAATGTTCCTCGTATTTATTGAAACATTGTGGTGTTAAGGTATTATCACTAACCAGATAATGAAAACCACTTGAAAATTCACTGGTGCATGATGGTATGCATCCCGTCTAAAACCAAACAGAAAATTATATACCAATTGGTTAATGATATATAAAGGATTCGATATAAAATACAGGTAGCAATTATTAAAATATATGAAACATTTACATACAAGGTATGATTCAGCAAAGATTATAAACTTCATTTAAATTGACAATCAAGTCAATGTTTACTACAGTTGAACTCGGTTAATATCCCCTCTTTTAATGTCCCACCTTGCTTAATATCCCCACTTAAAACTGATTTCCATTTTCAATTCTCCATACAAACTCTCGTATTCTTACCTCGCTTAATATCCCACCTCGCTTAATGTCCCGCTTTTTATCTGTACCAGAGGGGGGATATTAAGCAAGTTCGACTGTATTGCATGAAAATATAACCTGGGCTAAGATTGAGCACGATTTGGTTTTCAGGTTCTGGATATCAATAGAGATTTTCAGATTGCATGAACGACGACGTTAGAAAGGTGCGCAGTGCTTCTGCACATCTCTTTGGGGAATCACCTCTGTGCAAGAAACGGTCACGTGAGTGGTACATAAGCATTTTCTCAAGCTCAAGCGAAGCTCAACTTTGAAATACGATAAATGTAGCATAGAAAGTGCATTCAATACAATCTTAGTATTACTATATCAATCAGAAATGCAGTAAATTCTTTTTTCCATCAGAAGTTATTGATAAATACATTTGAAAAATATATACTTGGAATGAAGTTTATGGTCTTTTGCGTGGTCAGATACCTTTGGCTACATAAACATGTTGAAAACAACACCACAAGGTATGAATTAGCAAAGATCAGGATCAATGTTTAATTTTGGCCTTCTCCTACGACATATAACTGCTTCCAGCTTTGAATAACGCTTATACCCTGTTACAAGGCTCCCAAAAGGCATTTTTATTACAAAACAGTAAACACTGTGGCAATCTTTACACTTCTCAAAATGGGCAAGTTACATTGGTAGGCAGGTTTCTCCCACCTTACAGAGTTATTAGTTTTGTGTGACTACATGGCAAACCTACCTACCAGTAGCCTGCCTCCACAAGTTTAGTAATCTTGTGCAATTCTAAAGAATGTTTGCTGGAATCGAGTAATTCAGAGAAACAATTTTCAATGTAAACATCGAAAACAATGGAAACTTGAATTGCTTACGAAAGTTACTCATGCACATACTTCTGTTTACGAGGTAAAAAGTTTCAAAGCTACTAGTCGGTTGGGGCGAGTAACTTGGGTAGGAATGACATCTACATTGTATTACTTACTCCTGTGCAGTCAGCCCAATACTTTTCTTGATCCGTTAGCTGAATTTGAAGGCTTACAGAAATTTCAGAAAGATCAATAGTCGACAGTGAACATGGTATATCCTCGAATTCGTCTGGAAGTAAAATTATTGAATAATGTCATATAATTTATAAATATTATGAACATTTATCATACATTTACGGAGATATTGCTCTGAAAATCTGAAAAAAAGGATGGAAATTTTTAAGACTGAAAAACAAAAGTCGTGGCTAAGGTCTCATAAAAATCTATAACCTGTGAAGAATTGACCAGTCCTCCTAATTTGAATTCGCATTCAACTGCTTGGTCGATATTTTATTTCAAGAACCAAGATCAAACTGTTCAAATCGAACATTTGTTAATACTGTTTTCTATTAGTTTTGTTTTTTAAATAAAGAGTAAAGAATTAAACACTGTGAGTGTTTGTGACATAAACTTCTTGTAATGAAAAAGAAATCCAAGCACGCATTTCTCCTTCGTTTATTCAGTGTGGCTGTAAACTGTGACTTATAGGTTTATCATTAAATCGCAATTCAAATCAATCGCAAGGTGGCTGTAACGACAAGCCTACCTGTTTACAGAAAACTTGCTTTCTACAAGTGAAACCCTCTTATTAAAAAACCTTATTATTAACTTTTAAGTATAGAAACATATCCTTTTTTTCAGAGCGCATTTCAATCATTTAACTTGGCTCCCACAAAAGGACGTGGTGCGTCGAATCCTATTTACAGAAAACTTATTACGGTTAAGAAATCTATATAGTACTCCGATCCGATTTGAGACAAACGTTTCAAAATTTTATCGAAATAATCCGAATTTTTTTCCTAAAATCAGAAAAGTCCGAGGTTTACAAGGCATAAAAGAGATGTAAACATCCAATAAAAGTACGTTTAGTAACAATCATAAATATAGTATCCATTCCATACTTTCGCTAGGTAATTTTATGGGATTATGATGAAACAAATTATTATTTTAATCTTCTTCAGAATCTCCTATTTTTGATGTTTGTTAAAAAATAGTGTAATTTGATTTGATGAATACAAAACGCGTCTCAATGGGGTTGTTAAAATTGAGCTTTGGCAGAATGACTATAAAAACTTTCTACAGGATGAAAAAGATACCCAAATATACTTTTATGAATGACCGATTCAAGCAAAACAAATGAGAAAAAATGTTCATAGGCAAAGTTTGTTTTGCAGAATGAAAAAATTGCAAAGGCGTCAAAAGGATACCTCAAAACATTCTCATGATTAAGCATACCCTAAAATATTTCGAAAAAGATTTTGAAAAAGATTCCCCTTAATATTTGAACGTCCCCGTATACCAGAAGTATGGAAGTTACCTCTCAGGGCCTTGGTAATGGCGAGTCAAGAGGGATCATTTTTTGCCTCACTTACAATATTGTGGAAGCATTACTGAACTGCAAAAGAGAGCGATAGCAGGGTGAGACAATATAAACATTTGTCACTTGAGCATTTGCGTTGTAGTCGTGAGTTTGGAGGTATCATTGAGAAAGTCTAAAGATATGTGATAAAGGATAAGATAACAAATATCCTGTATTCCCTATCGTATTCGAGTTTCACGCGTTTCACAGTGATTTCTTTGAATAAAACGTCTGTCCATTTTATTTTCAGGATCATTTTGTGACACTGATGTTTTATTCCCATATCTACAATCTTTTTAGTACTATTATCCCATAGAAAAAATCGAACAATCACGCGGACACTTTTACTATCTGATAATTATTGGAACTAGTCTGGAAATTATTCACCATTACATTCTGAACTAATTAATGTCAACAAATATTTTAAATGTGCATCGGAACTATTCCCAGACCCTTTACATCTCTATCTGAGCATTAATGATAAGAGCCTGTAACTAGTTCCGGTGTTAAGTTTTTTGTTTCTAGTTAGTTTAAAATATCATGGTGAGTAATTATTAAACTATTTCCAATAATTATCTGATATTCAAAGTCTCCATACGATTGTTTGAATTTTTCAAAGGGGAATTTACTGCTACAGGGCCCTACACAGATCGTAGATTTGCTGTTTTATTCATTGCATACTCTCTTGTTATTTACCCTGCTCTCGTTTCTTAAAAATTACATTAATTTATAAATTAATAAATCCAGCAAATAAATCAATCAAAAGTCTTACATTTTTCAGGGAAGATGCGATAAATCGTAGTAGAAGCTCCTGAAAAAGAGTGATTTTACTGTTATAAGGAAGCAAGACTGAAAGACCACTTAAACTGCAACAGAATAGGCATGCCCTCGCTAATAAACATCTTAGGTTATAATAAAAACTTGCCCGTGTTGCAAATCTTTTGACGTTGATACAGTGGATTAGAAAGATCGCCTGTGCCTATATTACGTGGTCCAAGATTGAATTTTGACCGTTGAGAATTACCATTACAGTGTAACATAGCACAATTCAGTTATAACACAAAAGGAATCTGGCATTTAAACAGGAAATTTGGTCACAATGAACGTTACATAATTGTGACCACGCAAAATATTATTATCCTGCTTCTTACAAAGACATTACTACATCACCTAGCGTATGTTTACTGTAAATTTGAATTAGTTTTATTTGTGCTTTGAAACTCTCCGCAGGTTTTTGAACCGGTCTGTAATTTGACCACTTTTGTCCACAATGTTCCATAACATTTGGCATATTGAATTTCAAAATATGAAAATATCATCTCTACTATTGGTCAATGACTACGTAATGTTTTTAGTTTGTCACTTAGTAATAACACTTTGCCACGAAAGTTTTGCCATGCTTTCTCGTGAAGATTTTGGTTTATAATGTTATAGAGTCGAAAATTCCAGTACAAATAATAAAGTCTGCCAATTTTTGTAGCAGTTTTGCTGTTTATTTGAAGTTTTACTGGAATTTTAATATTTCTGAGATGGAAAACACAACTACGACAGCTCATCATCCATAGTGACTAAAGAAGTACATACGGTTCACGAGATGCTGATTATTATAATAGATTTAGATCGAATGACACCTCAGATGATTTCCCCTTTTATAAAATTCTCTCTGGCAAAGGATGGTGTGAAAATTCCTGCTCCAATTGGCGGCGCAGCAAATTTTTTTTCCGTAACCCATGGGAAGCAATTTGCCTCATTTCCAGGTGTTGATGGTCTCGCTCTCGCTGTTAACAAAGCGCGCGTATGTTCGCTTTCTTTTGCATCTTTGAAAATTTCAACAACACGAATGTAGATCATTTTCAAGCAACATTATCAATGACAATTTCATAGTTCATTTTCAAACAGCTTATCGTTATTTAACTACTTAACAACTCCTGATCAAAAAATCAGCCAGATAACGAAAAAAGGTGAGTCCAAATTCGATTTAGATTAGAATGTTGATAGGTTTCGAATGCTTTCATAGGCTACTTCAAACGTGTGTCTCTGTTTCATCTGTCGTTTTGGCCTGCTTCTCATTCTCAATTTAGACAATTTTAGACATCTGTTCAACTCAGACTTTTCTGACAAATGATAATTTTCATAGCTTTATAACTGGGCATAGAGTATTGGTGTAGCAGGCCTTTTAATTAGGTTTGAATTTGAAAGGTTATCCCGTTTCTTATTTACTTATTTGTGAATTTAATTCGTATAGTTTTAATATAAATTTGGCAGTAATTTCATAATATTATTTTCACTAATGACTGAATTGTCGATAGCATAGTTATAATTTTGGCTAATGATTAAATATTGATCAAATTGTTATGTTGATTTCTAGATGGACATTGAAAAACTAGCCACTGAATCTCTCAGAGCAGTCATCGCCAACAACTTTCCTGGCTTGAAAGATACTGACGAACTTAACAGCCAATTGTTTGATTTACTACCATTAGACCCCACAAATGTTAAGGTGTGTTCTATTGAGGGGACACCAGACAAATTCAAAGCCAATTTCACCTGCACTTTACAATCAGATGATGTTAATGCCTTTGTGTCTGCCTATAGTGCTCACAATAATGAAACCATTAGAGTGTCCAACAGTAAAATCCTTACAGCAAAGAGCCAATACCAAATATATAAAACGTTTAGATGTCACCACAAAACCAGACACAAGAATACGTTAGATGCAGACCGATTGATGAAAGAAAACCCTTCAAAGCGATTCAAGAACACAAACTGTCCCTTCAACTTGACGGTAAAAAAATCTAAAGATGCCACATCTTTTCCCTTTCAAATGCATCTAGAATGGAACCATAGCCATCCAGTTAATTCCCTACAAGCCTGGAACTTCAAGGATATTGGCCCAACTGTGAGAGAAAATATTTCTGCGCTATTTGAAAATGGCTTATCCCCTGCTTTGGCATATAATGAGTTTACCACGGAAACAGAAGCTAACTGCTTGGGTGACGACTTGAAATTTCATTTGTTGAAAGGAGATCGCAGCAAATTCCCAAGAAAGTCAGACTTCTACAACATGTACACTGAATTTTGCAAAAGCCACTTTGGTGGTAAGAATGGAGAATCTTTATTTGCTGCATTAGATGATAGAATCGAGGTGCTTAGAGAAATGATACCAGAATTGTCAATCGAAAAGCAAGATATTGACACTCATGAAGGAGTTCCATTCATGTTGGGTTTTGTAACTCCTGTAATGAAAAGAGTCCACTCTATGGTATGTTGCTAGTCTAGTTCATATGACTAACAAATTAATTAATAAAGATGTAGGATTTAGTTATGATATTGTTTATGGTAACACGTCTTCATGGTCTCAGTTGCATATCTGTGTGAAGTGTTGTTTTTAGGATGTGTTGAATGTGTTGAATGTAAGATCTCATGTGGTATTTTGGGTATTTGCGTGCATGTTGTTTACATGATTCTATTGTTTGAGTGCATGTGATGCCATGTGATAATTAGTAATGTGTTGTGATTGGTGCTTCGTATTGTCATGTGATTAGTAACTGTTATATGTATTTTGCATGCCTTTTGTTTTCTGTTTCCTCCATGCCGACCCTGTAAGAATCTTACAGAAGACACAAGCTTTGACCTATTACAAATTTACTTTATTAGCACTACATAATCATAATAGTGTAAAACTTCTGAACATTGCAGTGCTTACTGCTCTGAGCAAATTAACAGTGATATTGTTGTGCTATGCACTGGGATCTCATATAACAAAATTTAATGAGACTATGTATATAAAGTATAACGTAATGTAGTGATTGTAACAATAATGAACTAACAAAGTGTCCAGACATATTTATATTTAGTCAAAACCAACTAGGGTAGGCCTACTATTTGATGTATGAATTTTGATTAGTTGCTCGGACACCGTTCACTATTTTCTCATAGTGAACGCTGACAAGTTCCCTCACAAATTTTAAAAAGTAAGCAAGCGATTCGCAAGTGTTTTTGAATCAATTTAATATGGAAGTCTTTAAAATTCCATACACGAGAAATCAAAACTAGAAACAAAGTATGAGATAAAGTTGTTTAACGGGAGGCAGTGTCAGACAAAAGTTTCAGCCTTCTCCCTTCTGGAATCCTAGACACATTTCAATCTGCCCCAATTGTCGATTCTTACACAAGCCGTCACAAAATACGGATTGTTAAATATCACAAACGCTAAATGTTATTAAATATGGTTTATTCAAATCATTTGAATAAATGAAAGATTAAGTATGCTAGTCACGGATCTGAGTAGTGACTATCTTAGTTATAATTATAATGTGTTGCGTTATCTCAGTGATTTCTATTCTCAGGTAAAACAATCAGCAGAGATGATGTTCATCGATTCTTCATCTAACATGGAAGAATTGAATTTGCGACTATTTTTACTATGCACACATTCTGTAGCTGGAGCTCTGCCATTGGGAATTTTAATTGTCAGTGATGAGAAAACTGAAACTCTTGTTGCAGGCCTTGAACTGATGAAAAGGTTAATGGGTGATAATGCATTTCATCATAGTGACAGCCCTGCAGTAATCATTACTGATAACTGCGATGAACTGAGAGATGCTCTTAGAATTGTCTGGCCTGCAAGCAAGTTAATTCTTTGCGTCTTTCATTTGCTACAGCAAGTATGGAGGTGGCTGCACGAAAAGAAGAATGGAGTAGCCATGGAGCATAGGAGAGAAATTCTGCAACAGGTGAAAGACGTTCTTTATGCTAATGACGGGGGCACAATGGGACAAAAAGAGACAATGCTGATTTCTCATAAATTTCTTCAAACATACAGAAAATGGGCAGTTTATATTAAAAATGTATTGAAAATAAAGGAGGAGTGGGCAATATCGTTTAGAAAAGACATGATTACAAGAGGTAACAACACAAATAATTATGTTGAATCTCAATTTCTAGTCATTAAAGATGAAATTTTACACCGTACCAAGGAGTACAATGTTGTAGGTCTACTAGACAAATTGACTATTGACCTAGAACGTCATTATAAGACAAAATTGCTTTCAGTAGCAGATGGTTCGTTTGATGGAGTTTTCAGCCCTCGCTTCAAAGGAATAATGAAGAACATCCCTGATGCTACAGACCTTGGCAAACTAGCAAATCAGGTAGTACACACACACCAAAATACTTTCCTTGTACCAAGTTTCATAGATACTTCCAGGCATTATCAAGTTGACATGAAGCTAGGTCATTGCGAGTGTCCTGTGGGAAACAACGGTTCTCCTTGCAAGCACCAGTATTTGATCTGGGTGAGCAACAAATCAGAGTTTTGCAGTAACTTTTTACCAATATTCAGTGCAACGGAAAGACAAAGATTTGCACAACTCGCTATTGGGCATATGGCACCACTTGAAATGTATGCTGGCCTCAGACCAACCCAAACGTCAGAAATGTGTCATATTTATCCAAATGTCCCTCTCGAAAGCACTCCCCCTTTATTTTAATTTGATGATGATCCAAATACGGCATTGTCCGATATACTGCCAATGAATTGAGTGTTGAGGGTAGCTCTTTACAGTGTGATGCGGATTCAGTTACTACTTCTGCCTTATCGACATTGGATGAAATACACTCTATTCTTCGTGAACATGTAAACAGTGGCCAGGATTATTTGAAGGCTTTGACGAAGTTCAAGAATAGAATAACTGGCATGGCAGCATCAAGATTGACAAGTGAATTACATAATTTTGGTAAAGATGCTAGCACAAGGAGGTCAATAAAGGGATCATTGAAAAGAATCTCTACTCAAGGTAAAATCACAGTACAACCTGGGGCTGTGCAACGTCGCAGAGTCAGTAACGGTTCTCGTCAGAAGCAGAATAAAGGTAACAGTGGGAACAAAGAAATTAAAAGCAAGTCTCTCTCAAAACGCAAACGAAAACACTGTTTTGTGGAGAATGTAGCGAACAATGAACCAGTGGCAAAAAAGGCTGGCAGATCAATGTTTTCAAAAACATTAAAATAGTAAATTAAAATAGAATATTATTAATTTTTATTAAACATTAAATATTACTGATATTTTTTTTTAGTCTCACACAATTTTCTTTATAACAACATTTTATATCATTTATAACATTTTTATATTGTTATATTTATGTAATTTTATGTATTATATTTTCAATTTAAATGTCTACGTGAATGTCTCTTTAGACTTTGCATAGTAGCAAAACATTTACCACATTCATTACATTTGTATTTTGCTGTGTGAACGGAAGCATGCTTCTTGAGGTTGATTTTGCTGTGAAATACTTTTTTGCAAATAGGACATTCTACTCGTACACAGTTTTTCTTGTGAAACTTTGCAGGTGCTGTGCTATTACAACTTATTTACATTACAATATTGATATACTTCCTGTAAACATAATCGTGTCATTTATAGTTTTAGTTTAGATTCTAATATACTGTTCTGTGATCAACAACGTTTATTCTCTCGTCTCAAGTTCTAGCTTATTCACATAATACTACATGGCGCTGCGATTATTCGAACTTTGGGATTGTTATTGTTGATTTGTTATTTATACCTTCGTCTTCGTTTGGTATATTTATTGGTTCATATTTTTCATTCATCTTACTGTTCGTGTTGTTTACATTATGCCAATGGAGACACGTCAGAATGAAAAAGCTTCCACAAGCACTGCTGGTGATGAAGAATTCTCTGATAATTCTGATTCTCACGATCCAATAATACCTTTGGCATCTTCTATTAATCTACCTTCAGGAGATATTCCGCCATGGTTTAACGCCATTTTACAGCAACAACAACAAGCTTTTACCGCCGCTCTGCAATCCGTCGCTAAAGCAACTTCAAAACACAGAAATAACGAATCTCACTCGGGTTCAGCCAAAAGAATGGACATACCAACATTAAAAAGTCCTTCGAAGATAACTATTGCCGATTTTCGTGATTGGGAAGAACGATTTTCAGGTTACGCTGCTGCGACACGTTTGTCAACAGACTGCAATCTCGCTGCTCGAAGAGGCATACTAAGATCTGCAATTCACGACGATTGGTCAAAGTTGTGGACAGCCAAAGTAATCTTGGTCAACGATATCGATGATACAGACGCAATAATAGACAAATTTAGTCATTATCTTCGAGATAAACGAAATCCACTGCTTGATCGAAAAGAATTTCACAACAGGGACCAACTTCCTGATGAGACGATAGATCAATACTACGCCGTTCTACGCACGCTTGATGAAAGCTGTGGGTTTTCCCCTGAGTTAACATGCGAAACATGTCACGCAGACACAGGAATATCACAAAACATGCGGGACGAAAGACTGCGGGACCGTCTAATATGTGGCCTCCGCGATGTTGACACGCAACAAAAAGTCCTGGCAGAAAAATTTTCTACGCTTACATTAAAGAAAACATTAGACATTTGTACATCTCACGAGGCAAGTAAGACAACACAAGACAAGTTAGCAACCTCTTCAACAATTAATGTCTCAGCAATCAAAAGCAAGAAGCCTTACAAGAAATCAGAAAAATCAAATACTGGTCGTCAAGACAACAACAGCTCTAATGAACATACACCTAAATGTTATTTTTGTGGCAAGCAAAAGCATTCAAGAGCCGAATGCCCAGCAAAAGAAGCTATATGTGGATTTTGTGACAAGTTAGGACACTATCAATCAGTTTGCAAAGCAAAAAAAAGATCATCACATCAACCAAATACTAACCATGTATATCTTAATGCATTGTCAAATACAACTGATACAATCAAGCTACTAACTACACATGAACATGGACCCTCATACCTTCATTGGCTACCTGACACTGGTGCTGCATGTGACGTCCTAAGTGTTCAACATTTAAAGGCATTACACTGTGACCTTTTATTAAAGTTGAAGCCAGCTACTGATCAACTATTTACAGCTAATTCAACACCTCTATCAACACTTGGTCGCTGTTCTCTGACAATCAAACTTAACAACAATCAATACACTGCTGACATTCATGTGGTGGACGCTGTCAATGCACCATTACTAAGCAAAAAAGGATGCATTGCGTTGGGTCTTATTCCTGAAAACTGGCCAGACTTATCAGCAGCTACTCCTGTCAACACTGTGTCTCTATTGGCAAGCACTGACCAAGAAGCTCATCACATCAATCTACCAACACAGCAATCTTCCAACGATGACGCCACACAACTTATAAAGGAATTCTCTTCTGTTTTCACTGACACAGGACCACTACGGAAAATGGATGGCCCTGCAATGAAGATAGAGCTGACCGAAGACGCCACACCTACTCGCCAATACAAAGCGTATAATATACCGTTTAAGTGGCAGAAATTGGTACAAGCACAACTAGATTCGATGATCACAAAGGACATCATAGAAAAAGTTCCTTTGAACGAATCACCACAATGGATTCACCCTATGGTTGTCGTTCCAAAGAAGAACTCTACAGAGCCAAGAATCACAGTTGATCTCACATCACTAAATCGGTTTGTCAAAAGACCTGGTTATCCATCACGCACACCACGAGATCTGATCGCCAACATCCCGCCTGGAATGAAATACTTCACTACCTTGGACGCCCGTCATGGCTACTGGCAAGTACCTCTGGCTACTGAATCAAGACCGCTCACTACATTCATCACACCCTGGGGCTGTTACCGCTTTAGAAGGAATGTCATGGGTCTTATCAGCGCTGGCGATGAGCACAACCGACGTGGAGATGAAGCATTGGCTGGCATTGACAACCTACAGAAAGTGGTGGAAGACGTCATCATCTACGACAAAGACTATGACACACACATCAAACGAGTCAAAGACGTCTTAAAGAGATGCTCTGATAATGGTATCACCTTGAATAAAAAGAAATTTCATTTTGCTCAATCATCTGCTGAATGGTGTGGGTATGTTATTACTTCAACTGGTTACACGTTAAATCCTCGCCTGGTTACTGCATTGACAGAATTTCCACAACCAACATCATTGACGCAACTACGCTCTTTCCTTGGTCTGGTACAACAGTTTGAATCATTTTCATCTGAAATTTCACAACTGGCAACACCACTACGAGCTCTACTGTCACCTTCAACATCTTTCTATTGGAATCAACTCCACCAAGATGCATTCAAAGGCCTCATCAATGAACTAACTAGTCCACGCATCCTTGCTCATTTCAATCCACAAGCTCAACTCCGACTTGAAACAGATGCTGCACAATCTAAAGGACTTGGCTATGCTCTATGGTCCGAACAAGATGACAAAACTTGGCGCCTCCTACAATGTGGTTCACGCTTTGTCACTGATGCAGAGTCCCGCTACTCTGCTACTGAAATTGAATTGGCCGCAGTCGTTTGGGCAACCCAGAAGTGCAAAATGTTTTTACATGGGTCATCATTTAACCTAATTGTCGACCACAAGCCACTAATATCCATCCTCAATGACAAGCGTCTGCACCAAATTCCAAGTGCAAGAATCATTCGCCTCAAAGAAAAGTTATCATCATTTTCATTCACTGCTATCTGGCGTGCTGGTACAAGTCACACCGTCGTCGATTGCTTCTCACGACATCCAGTTGATCAACCAAGTCCAGACGATGTCAACATTGATACAGATGCTGATTCAAGCTTCCAAGTAAATCACATCCAAACTCGTCTTCAATCAACTGATGCTACCAACTTTCCACCAGACGCAACTCTCAACAAAGTCAAATCTGCAGGTGAAAATGACGCAGTACATCTCAAGCTAGCTGACCTGATCATTAATGGCTTCCCACAACAGAAGGAAAAACTGGACATCAGCATTCACCCCTATTGGTCACTACGTCACGATCTGTCACTCTTGGAATCATCAATCATCCTCTACCAAGATCGCATTCTTATCCCAAAATCTCTTCGATCGACTATGCTGAATGAACTCCACACATCTCATCTTGGTCTAACTCGAACTCTTGCACGAGCTCGACAATGTATTTTTTGGCCAAATATGACCAACGAAGTCACAAATCGAATTCGGTCATGCGAAGAATGTGCCCAAAGACTGTCATCCAACTCACATGAGCCACTTATTCAAGACACACCACCAACTCGTCCTGGTGAAGCGATTGCAACAGACATTTTCTCACACCATGGCCACGAATTCCTTGTCATCACCGATAAGTACTCTGGTTGGCCTCACGTTGTACACTGTGGCAAGAGCACCGATACAGACACCGTCGTCGATATCCTATCCAGCTGGTTCTGTAGCATGGGTGTCCCTATTCGCTTAACGTCTGATGGTGGACCGCAGTTTTCAAGTCATGCATTTTCAGCATTCTGCAAAGATTGGGGCATAATTCACGACCCGTCGTCACCATACCATCATCAAGCCAACGGACATGCAGAAGCTGCTGTCAAAGCTATGGAAAATATTGTCGCCAAAGTAACAACAAATGGACACCTCAACACAGAAGCCTTCTACAAAGCTCTATTGGAATACCGTAATACACCAAGAAGTGATGGTATCAGTCCAGCCCAGCGTTTATTTGGCAAACCTCTTCGGTCACGAATCCCAATTCATCCATCGCAATTCACTGATGACATCAAGCAACTAATTATTATTGCAGACAAGAAAGCAAGCACGCTAAAAGAAAAAGCAAAACAACAACATGACCTTCATGCTCGCCGCCTTGATCCATTCATTCCTGGTGATATTGTCCGCATCCAAAATCAGAATACCAAACATTGGGATCGCATTGGAGAAATTGTCTCTATTGATCCTCGAGGACGCAGCTATCGCCTAAAAACCGAATCTGGTCGACTCTACTGGCGCAACCGCCGTCAACTCCGCCGGTACTATGGTCCATCAACATCAACTACAGCTGCTGCTTCAACCACCCCAGAGGAGGAAGAACCATCAACAAATACATCTAGTGCATCATTACATTCACCACCTAGACGCAGCACTAGAAAGAAAAACAAAACTAATAAACTAAATTTATAATCAATATTCATTACATGTATATTTCTATAATCTCCCAGAAAGGGCATGTGCTATTACAACTTATTTACATTACAATATTGATATACTTCCTGTAAACATAATCGTGTCATTTATAGTTTTAGTTTAGATTCTAATATACTGTTCTGTGATCAACAACGTTTATTCTCTCGTCTCAAGTTCTAGCTTATTCACATAATACTACAGGTGCCTGTTCATAAAATTCTTTGTTACAGTTACCACACTTAATTGCAGTAATATCTCCAGTTTGTTTTTTCTTGTACCTGTCTTTAGCCAGTGTACTCCATTCCTTTAGTAAGAAAGGACATAACAGTAATTAAGAAATGAGAATAAATTCATCCTGCGCATATTGTTATCAAAGGGCGTATAAGGCCTCATACCTCACGAGAATTTGCATCTAGACTGTTCCACGAATGAGATGCCATTTTTGACAATGTTGGTAGGTAATTTTCTTCATCTCCCATTTCATCAGCAGCACATTCCTTGAAACAGACAGAACACAAACATTCACATAAACTATTACAAGAAGCCCTGCACATCCATAAGTTAGATCATTCTGTTCAAAGGCCTACCGATAGCTTTTGCATGAATAAGTTGTACCCATTTGCATAACGGCTTCCCTTTCCTTTCCTAGAAGTGTTGCTTTCGTTACTTGCTGTTGAGTCTGAATAAGATATTATTATAGTCCAGATAAAGGGTAAAAAGTGGTGAAATAGTCACATATGATAAAGCACATTCACTAGAAATTAACATGACTTAAATTATAATATAGACATTTTATTGTATCCGTTGGTAAGGTAATATGAACGTGCCACAATGCTATATTCTAATAGGGTACCTAGTACAAGCCAAATAAATAATTTTTTCAAATAACCTTTAATTCGGTATACAATATATAAAGTAAAGACTACAAATGTAAAGTATACAAATGTTCCATGAGCCATCAACAAATAGGGCCTAGTCAAGAAATTCAGAGTAACTAATTCGATTAGTAAAATGTCAGTATACGAAAACGACAGATATCAAACGAGGATTCGTTTCAAGTATTCCAAATTTTAAAACATAATTATTATATCAGCAACTTTTACTGTCCTAACCTAGCTTTTAAACCGATAACATTTGTGTCATATTGGTTACCAGCAATGAAGAGAGCTAACATAAATATTTTGACTGTCGCTCACCTTCCATTCCGTTGTTTTAAATTGATGAAGTATTTGTGTTGTTTAACGACAAGTTAAAATTGTTAAATAACAATAAGTTGTTTGAAAATGAACTATGAAATTGTCATTGATAATGTTGCTTGAAAATGATCTACATTCGTGTTGTTGAAATTTTCAAAGATGCAAAAGAAAGCGAACATACGCGCGCTTTGTTAACAGCGAGAGCGAGACCACCAACACCTGGAAATGAGGCAAATTGCTTCCCATGGGTTACGGACAAAAAATTTGCGGCGGCGCAGGTCAAATGTTGTTACAACGATGGCTTGACTCTATCGGAATGCTACTAACTGCTTAAAAGATTTCGTGAATTTACAAACTATATGTATCTTCTTAGGAGATATAGAATAATATAAAAGTATTATGATCATTTATGTGGTATTTCATGTTCATTACAGTTATCAACAAACGCTGTAGATTTGAACATTAATGACAGAACTTTGACATTGACGCAGAATGAACATTAAGGTAATACAAACCAGGACATTCATTTTCACTACAGACTTCAGTAATTTCAGCATCTCCTTCACATGATTGTCCCCCAAATGCTGGTGTAGGGCTATCACATGATCGAGTTTTAGTTTGTTGTCCTCCACCGCATGTCACATCACACGGGGTAAGAAGTTGCCAATCAGACCAGCCACCATCAACTATATATGATAAAATGATACACGTGTTAAACGGGCAACAACATCAGTATCCTCTGCTCGAACTCTAATCATTTAATACTATTAGAGAAGTTATATATATACGGAAGTGATATATGTAGACTTATATGTAGTATATATTTTCTAGATATTATTTGCTAGTGATAGACAACAAATTATAAATACTAATATAAAAGGGGGAACAATGGTACTCCATTGGTAACGTCCCTGCTGCAGATGAAAGTCATTTTGATACATTCCATCTGTTCGACTTAAAATGAATTCCTCAATCTAATTTAAGAGCTTAAATGAAATTATATCAGCTTCAGCTTGTGCAAATATTTCTCATGAGAGACTGTATTGAAGACTTTTCTAAAGTCGACAAAGAGAGCATTCACAGGCGGATAAGCTTTTTAACTGCTGTAATCAATTCATCTAATGTATTTAATAATTTCGTACACGTAGTACGATTGGCACCTGATGCAGGTTGTACTGCCAAGCGATAGCCCAAAATATTTAGTAAATAAAATCATGACTATAAAGGTGATTCATATCCGGGGGGGTAACTCCAAGTACATCATTGATGGGGGTGCAACTTTGGAAAAATGCGAAGTACCCGAAAAGTCCCGAAAATCCTTTAAAAGCTACCCAAATTATAATAAAAAACGTGAAAATGCTACCAAAAAAGTGTGGGGAGGGTACTTCCGTAGAAGGCTCTATGCAGGGATGTACCATTTTTTGGGAAAAAATTCAATTCCAGTTTTCAGTTTTCAGCCTTCAATTTAGGTTTTCCCATATTCTATAGAAATCGAGATGGGACCCAAAATGTTTGATGTTCTAGAACTTCTTACCCAAAACGTATATTTTTCAGCTGAAATATGGACTCAATAAAGAGGCAGGACCCCGTATAGCAGCAGTATGGGAGTTACCCCTCGGGTTCATATCATTGAAAACTGAAAACTGGAATTGAATTTTTTCCCCATAAATGGTACATCCCCGCATAGAGCCTATATGGAAGTACCCTCTCTACACTTTTTGATAGCATTTTCACGTTTTTATAATAATTTGGGTAGTTTTTAAAGAAGACAATTGAAGGTCAACTTAAAATATCTTCAACTAATTTACAACAAAACTTTGATATATACGCTCGATACAGTTAAGTCACAAAAATTGTGTTTGACACATTTTTGGAAGGAAGCTTGACAATCTCATATTAAATATAATCCCGAATGGTTAAGCATCAATATAATCAAACCCTTGTTTCCCTTTTTGAGTTTTTTTTCTGGCATGGTATGTTGTGAAAATTCTGGCTTCATTTGGCCACCCCAGCTTGCATCTTCCCAACATTAGGCCAGCATCAACGGAAATTGATGTTGTGAAGATGCTGACTTCGTTTTGTCGGAGTGCTATTAACTAATGAAAAGATTTCCAGAGTGTAAAAACTATATTTATTTTCTTAGGAGATATAAAGAAATATAAAAGTATTATGATTACTTATGTGGTATTTCGTGTTCGTTATAATTATCAACACACGCTGTAGATTTAAACATTAATGAACGAAATTTGACATTGACACGTAATAAACATTAAGGTTATACAAACCAGGACAATCATTTACACCACAGACAGGAGTAATTTCAGCATCTCCTTCACATGATTGTCCCCCAAATGCTGGTGTAGGGCTATCACATGATCGAGTCATAGTTAGTTGACCTCCACCGCATGTCACATCACACGGGATAAGAAGTTGCCAATCAGACCACCCACCATCAACTATATATGATAAAATGATACACGTGTTAAACGGGCAACAGCATCAGTATCCTCTGCTCGAACTCTAATCATTTAATACTATTAGAGAAGTTATATATATACGGAAGTGATATATGTAGTATATATTTTCTAGATATTATTTGCTAGTGATAGACAACAAATTATAAATACTAATAAAAAAGGAGGAACAATGGTACTCCATTGGTAACGTCCCTGCTGCAGATGAAAGTCATTTTGAGACATTCCATCTGTTCGACTTAAAATGAATTCCTCAATCTAATTTAAGAGCTTAAATGAAATTATATCAGCTTCAGCTTGTGCAAATATTTCTCATGAGAGACTGTATTGAAGACTTTTCTAAAGTCGACAAGGAGAGCATTCACAGGCGGATAAGCTTATTAACTGCTGTAATCGATTCATCTAATGTATCTAATAATTTCGTACACGTAGTACGATTGGCACCTGATGCAGGTTGTACTGCCAAGCGATAGCCCAAAATATTTAGTAAATAAAATCATGACTATAAAGGTGATTCATATCCGGGCGGGGGGTAACTCCAAGTACATCATTGATGGGGTGCCACTTTGGAAAAATGTGAAGTACCCGAAAAGTCCCAAAAATCCTTTAAAAGCTACCCAAATTATAATAAAAAACGTAAAAATGCTTCCAAAAAAGTGTGGGGAGAGTACTTCCGTAGAGGGCTCTATGCGGGGATGTTCCATTTTTTGGGAAAAAATTCAATTCCGGTTTTCAGTTTTCAGCCTTCAGATTTAATTTTTACCCAAATTCTCTAGAAACTCGAGATGGGACCCAAAATGTTTGATATTCTAAAATTTCCTACCCAAAAAGTATATTTCTCAGCTGGAATATGGACCCCAAAAAGTGGCAGGTCCCCGTATAGCAGCAATATGGGAGTTACCATCCGGGTTCATATCACGTTGGAAAGAAGACACTTGAAAGTCAACTTAAAATATCTTCAACTAATTTACAACAAAACTTTGATATATACGCTCGATACAGAAAAGTCACAAAAAATGTTTCCGATGGTAGCTTGAAAAATCTCATATTAAATATAATCCCGAATGGTGAAGCATCATTTTAATCAAACCCTTGTTTTCCTCTTCAAAATTTTTTTCTGGCAGGGTATATTGGGTGAAAATTCTGGCTTCATTTGGCCATCCCAGCTTGTATCTTCCCAACATTAGGGTAGCATCACCGGCAATTGATGTTGTGAAATTGCTAGACAACTGATGGCTGGGATGGCCAAATATTTTGAAGATGCTGACTTCGTTTTGACGGAGTGCTATTAACTACTGCAGAGATTTCCAGAGTGTACAAACTATATTTATTTTCTTAGGAGATATAAAGAAATATAAAAATATTATAATCACTTATATGGTATTTCGTGTCCGTTACAATTATCAACAAACGCTCTAGATTTAAGCATTAATGAACGAAATTTGACATTGACACGTAATAAACATTAATGTTTTACAAACCAGGACATTCATTTTCACTACAGACTTCAGTAATTTCAGCATCTCCTTCACATGATTGCCCCTCAAATGCTGGTGTAGGGCTATCACATGACCGAATTTTAGTTCGTTGTCCTCCACCACATGTCACATTACACGAGGTAGAACTTTCCCATATAGACCAGCCACCATCAACTATATATGATAAAATGATACACGTGTTAAACGGGCAACAGCATCAGTATCCTCTGCTCGAACTCTCATCATTTAATACTATTAGAGAATTATATGTATATGGTAGTGATATATCTAGTATACATTTTCTAGATATTATTTGCTAGTGATAGACAACAAAATATAAATACTATTTAAAAAGGAGGAACAAGTGCTGATTCTTGTGGTACTCTTGTAGATACAAATAGTCGACATAGATCATTAAAATTTGACACTGAGAAGTAAATACACGATTGCTTGTCAATCGTAAACTCTTTGCAGAGTCAAAAAACTTCGGTATAATAAATTCCTGAACAGAAACTATTGCTATGCAATTTCTAAGCATTTTAATGAACATTCTATTATTTCCAATAGCCTTTAAAAATACTTAATCATCCATGCCATTCTAAATTTGTTAACATTTAAACAATAGCAGCTGTGTCGTTCATCAGAGCACCATGACAACACCGTAAGACATACCTACTTGAAAATAATAATGACAATGGCGTTGTAAATGTTTGCAAATAAATTTTTTGTAGGTAATCGATGCTATCTCTTCATGCAATAAAAATCTATGATAAATTATTATTAATATTATTATTAATATTCTTATTCTTATTCTTCTTCTTCTTCTTCTTCTTCTTCTTCTTCTTCTTCTTCTTCTTCTTATTATTATTATTATTATTATTATTATTATTATTATTATTATTATTATTATTATTATTATTATTATTATTGTTATTGTTATTGTTATTGTTATTATTATTATTATTATTATTATTATTATTATTATTATTATTATTATTATTATTATTATTATTATTATTATTATTATTATTATTATTATTATTATTATTATTATTATTATTATTATTATTATTATTATTATTATTATTATTATTATTATTATTATTATTATTATTATTATTATTATTATTATTATTATTATTATTATTATTATTATTATTATTATTATTATTATTATTATTATTATTATTATTATTATTATTATTATTATTATTATTATTATTATCATCATTATTATTATTATTATTATTATTATTATTATTATTATTATTATTATTATTATTATTATTATTATTATTATTATTATTATTATTATTATTATTATTATTATTATTATTATTATTATTATTATTATTATTATTATTATTATTATTATTATTATTATTATTATTATTATTATTATTATTATTATTATTATTATTATTATTATTATTATTATTATTATTATTATTATTATTATTATTATTATTATTATTATTATTATTATTATTATTATTATTATTATTATTATTATTATTATTATTATTATTATTATTATTATTATTATTATTATTATTATTATTATTATTATTATTATTATTATTATTATTATTATTATTATTATTATTATTATTATTATTATTATTATTATTATTATTATTATTATTATTATTATTATTATTATTATTATTATTATTATTATTATTATTATTATTATTATTATTATTATTATTATTATTATTATTATTATTATTATTATTATTATTATTGTCATAACATACCAGGGCATGGCTGCACATTGCACGTAGCTGTTTGTAAATTGTTACCAATGCACTCTTTTCCATTGCACTTCTGAGAAGGTGAGTTACAAATTCGAATTCTCTCATGCTTTCCACCTCCGCAAGTTGCATTGCAAACAGTATGTTCTTCCCAATCGGACCATCCACCGTCAACTAGAGAAAATTAATTAATTAAAAATATTAATAAAAAACAAAACTTTAGCTGACAAATTCAAAACAAAAGTTCCAAAAATAATGGTATGATTATTTGATTATGGACACATTTAATTTCTACATGCAAACATTCTTAATGATATTAGTTTGGCAATTGATGTTCGTTTTCCACATTCGAGTATTGCCAAAATGTAAACGCACATCTTTATTATATTCTCGATGTTTCCCAAATTTGGAGCAACTCCTGTAATATATCAAGGAAGAAAGTTTTCATGCTATTTGGCCTTCAAAATTTGAAAACGACACATGCAAGTCTAAACAATATCGAAGTGCCCTCAAAGACAGCAAACAAGTACAATATTGGGTTAGAAGACATATATCTCTCATTCAACTCAGCTTTGAATTTCTGTGATAATCACATACCAGCAAAACACTCTTAGATTCTGATTGGTCAGGATAAATGCAATTTCGAGGAAATTCACTGCCACTTTCTTAAAAATTTCTTTCAATGCAAAACGGAAATGCAAAAGTGATTGGTTGATAGAATACAAGAACAAAATATTATCCGACGAAAAAAACGAGTTCAAAAAAATAGGGACCACGGTAACTCGAAATTGGAACATTTTTAAGCATTTACTTCCCTGCTCAGAAAAAGTGTCAAGTCACGAAAAGTACCCTTTAGAACATGTTTAGCCTTCAATATATATTTATTAGTTCATTAATTCGAAAATATAATCACCTGCACTTTCTTTCCTGCACTCGATCTATAAATTCAAAATACAATCATATAATAATTGTTAGTACAGTAATCAACATACAGGGACATATGATGGTATTTCTGACCCATCCATCATTAAAACGAGTGTAAGATGTGACGCTTATAGTAGTAGTATAGCATAGTCACATTAAACCTCCTAAAATGCGAACTATAACACACTCCAATTTCTCCAGAACTGTGATCTGGCTGAATTGTGCCACATACCCCTGTAGTCCACATTACCAACGGTAGTTTCATATAGGGGAACTGTAATTTTTTTAGCGAATGAAGTGATGCGCTCATAACAAAAAGTTACTTTATACCTTAGCTAACATTAGGTAGTGATTGGTCTATTCTCTAACTCATGAAATAATTCGTGACGTCTTTTCGAATCGAAAAGTCGTTGAAAATGAATCGCACATCGTGGGGCACATCGTTTCATAGATAAATTACACCCGTTTTTCATAACTATAGTTACTTGATAACATTTCCGGCCAGGAACTTGAAAACGCAAACGATTCAATTTATTTTTGAAACAATTGAAATACAAAATTTTATAAATGTCTTATGGAATATTGCCAAGCTAAGTCAGCACAACGTTTTGGATAACTCACTACGCATCAATCTGGTTGATATAGCACTGTACGACACTGAACAATCGTTTCGTATATCACAATTATAAGCTGTCATGCATACATAGTCGAAACTACCTACCCAAGACTGGGGGGAAGTAATCTGGAAATTTCAGCACTGCCATGTATTCATAACTAGACGATTTTGTAAGTTGATTGGATTTAAAGCTATCATGTCCCATAATTTTTTATACTAAATATTTATATAGTATAAGATTAAACAGAGAATTGATTCGAAAATCCTTACTGGCAAATTAAGAATAACAATAGATCCACTCTTGAAAACAATTGCTTCCTGGATTCTCGGTTGATGATAAAAACTGCAGTTTTGTGTTTGAAATTCATAGACAATTGCTTTACAACTTGAATTTGTCTTGCATAGAGCATTGCAGATGTATTCGTTTTGAATTGAAGTCTGATGAGAAGTGGAATGGGAAGTATTACTGTCAATCACTGAATTCGCAAAGTATCTTCCTTTGTAATTGTTTGATGCTTCAGCAGAAAGAGATTTCTATTGAAATAAAAATAAAATGTGTATATATACATAAACATGAGCTCTACTCACACATTTCAGAATAAATAAATCAGGAATAATTATTTAATAATGGCTGAAATGTATTCATAACTATTCGTATATTTTATGACTTTGGATCATTTCTGATATATTGCTAATTGATAATTGCCAATTATCAGCGATGGGTTTCTGATTTCATTCCATACTTTGATAGAGATGATTGCCCATGATGTGCTCTCATTTATAATAACGAACTCAGTTGCTAGAGAAATATTGTTGGCTATGCATTAACGTCCTCGAAAAAGAATGCAAGATACAAGTCATGTCTTCATCATAATTTGTACTGTTATCTTCAGTATTATTTTCTTCAATTCCAACACGATTGACAAAATTATCTGATTGACGTGGTTTATTATAACAGCATGATGAAAAATGCCCAAGCTTATCGCAATTTGAGCACGACTTGTCGTTGAATGCTGGACAACGCCTTGGCTGATATATAGAGGCACAAAATTTACGTTTGTTATTCACGTCATTTTATTCTTCTTTTCATCTTTGACATGATTGAACGGCATTAATACTGAATTTGATCCTTTATTGACGTTTATGAAATCCTCGGCGTTCTCATGTTGCCCAACTCTTTCTCTCAGATATTCAAATTGTGCATTAAATGAATTTCTGATGTAGTTTAGATAGCTCTTTCTTTATCTTTGGATCTTCAAAAGCAGTTAATAAAACCAGCCTTTCTAGCCCAGCTCCTGGATCTTTCTGCTCTTTCAAGCTTAAGAAATCACATCTGTCTGCCATGTAATTGATGCGGCCGTATACATCTTCGATTGACTGCTCCTTTTTTATTGCTAAAAAGCTAGTACTTTCAGTAGCTAAAAATCGCTCTTTCGGCTCAAGATATAGCTTGGCTTCATTATGGATATCATTAAATGGCATTTCTTCCAAAGCATCGGGTTTGACTAATCTTGTCAGCGTGATAAATCCTGTTTCACCACAGAGTTCAACAAAAAGATCAGTCTGTTGCAGTGCTTCGCTTTTGACAAAATCACCATCTGTCAACATTTCTCGGCTACAGCATGCTTTAAAAGCCGAAAAACATGCATTTGCTTTTTTCGGATCATCTAAATTTAACGTTTTTTTTTTGTCCATAGCGAGATTCTAAGCAGTACTTTATACGCCAATTTTCTCATATAATCCAAGACAATAATAGTAGATAATGTTTGAACGACAGCTAGCATTACTTAATGCTACTTAATACCACACGTGATTACGTATAATATGATATTGAGGTTAATTACAAACTGAGGTTATAGTATGACGTTATTTCCATAGACTTACTCAGACTGCTGACAAAAATGTGCAACATTGGGAACAAAGATGGCTGACGCAAAGGAATTATTTTACCACTCTCCTCATTGACATTTTCATACTTATTTGATCTCTCCTATAAGCTCTTTCGTAATCTAAACTCTAAACAATATGTTCTCAGTGTCATAGAAAGATAGTTTAAATAGGATTTTCCTGTAGAAACAAAATTTCTGAAAGCGTGGCTTGAAATTTCGCGGTCTTTTAGCCTCCGTTTTTGGATACCCATGGTCACTATGTGTCTTCTATGAAGTTTGGCAATGGAATCAGCAGTTTATGGAAGTCCATGGTTATATCACATAGAAACCAGATGATCATAACCTCGTTTTCGAGATTTTGGTGTTGATTTGGCCGCACATAAAGCTATATTGCCGATTGCACGCTTAATAATAATAATTAACGAAAATCAAATTTTGATCAGAAATGAACTGAGCGTTATCAAACGTTTCATACCAAATTGGTACAGTTCTGAGGACTATAACCTCGTTTTCGAAGTTTTGGTGTTGACTTGGCCGCATCAGAAGCTGCATTGTCGATTGCACGCTTAATAATAATGATTAACTAACAGAAGCTTTGTTAGTAATGATCAGAGCAAGACCAAACTTTTGATACAAAATATACTGTTCGGATGATTATAACTGTTGTGTAATGTAATTTGTAATCATCAAGCTGTTATCTCTTGTATATGTGAACTTGTATTCTATGTGTAATTAACGTCATCACCCTATGTGAATCCTGTAATATTTGGGCCACACTCTGCATGTCCATTTTGTGTCTGATTTTGCGTCAGGGGATATTGTAGTTTATAAACCATCATCATCGCATCCGTCACAATCAGCAGAATATGTCATTCCTAAAGGTACGAATATTGATTTTTAGCTATCAATGGTAGAACTGTGCTAGATTTGAAAAATCAATATGGTCGATCAGGTAATAACCAATCCAGTCACCAAGAAGAAAGATAATCCCTTCACACTGACAATCCACAAGCAACACGATCAGATAACAATAGTCCTGATCATGGTCATAACCCACTACCACGTCGCTCTAATAGAGCTAGTAGACCACCAATGTATTATGGGTATGATCGTAGCTAAATTTTATTGATATCAATATATCTTTTCCATAGTGTTAATTATATCTACTCTTAACTCAGAAAGGAGAGGTGTTATATCCTTAGTTAGAAGTAAATTCATTACCTTTGTGTTAAACTGTGTAATTTACATAATTCCTGTATTTGCCTATCTATGTGAATTTATTGTGAAAGATAATTCAGATCCACCTTAGCAATGTGACTGATCACTTGTGTGCTTCGTTGGTACAAATTATCTTAATTTGATATACGACAATAGCCTCGATTTCGGAGTTTTGCTGTTGATTTGGTTGACTGATCTATAATTCCCGCTTTGATATACCGCAATTTGACGAGCGGTAAGCGGTAAGCGGTCACTTACCAACATATCAAAATCGTCATAGTAAAAGTGAGACTTAGGCAAGTCAATTGACTTGGCTGCATCAGAAGCTGAATTGCCGATTACACGCTTAATAATAATAATTAACGAAAAAAATCTTTTGATCAGTAATAATCAGAGTGTGATCCAACTTTTGATACCAAATTCGTACAATATGGATAATCATAACCTCGTTTTCGATATTTGGTGTTGACTTGGCCGCACCAAAAGCTGAATTGCCGATTACACGCTTAATAATTATAATTAACAAAAAAAATCTTTTGATCAGTAATAATCAGAGCGTGATCCAACTTTTGATACCAAATTCGTACAGTATGGATAATCATAACCTCGTTTTCGATATTTGGTGTTGACTTGACCGCACCAAACGCTACATATTGCCGATTGCACGTTTAATAATAATTATTAACGAAAATAATTCTTGATTAGTAATGATAAGAGCGTGATCAAACTTTTGATACTAAATTGGTACAAATCGGATGATTATAACCTCGTTTTCGATATTTGGTGTTGACTTGACCGCACCAAACGCTACATATTGCCGATTGCACGTTTAATAATAATTATTAACGAAAATAATTCTTGATTTTTTAATGATAAGAGCGTGATCAAACTTTTGATACTAAATTGGTACAAATCGGATGATTATAACCTCGTTTTCGAGATGTTGGTGTTGACTTGGCCGCACCAGAAACTATATTGCCTATTTCACGCTTAATAATAATAATTAAATTCAAAAACTTTGTTAGTAATGATCAGAGCATGATCAAACTTTTGATATAAAATATACAGTTTGGATGCTTATAACCTCGATGTCGGAGTTTTGCTGTTGATTTGGCTGCATCAGAAGCTAAATTGTCGATTTCACGCTTAATAATAATTAACTAAAAAAGTTTTGTTAGTAATGATCAGAGCGTGATTAAACCTTTGATACCAAATCCGTAGAGTTCGGTTGATTAAAACATCGTTTTCGAAATTTTGGTGTTTATTTGGCTGCACCGGAAGCTGTACTGCCAATTGTACGCTTAGTAACTATAATTATGGAAAAAAAAGTTTTGATCAGTAATAATCAGGGCGTGATCACACTTTTGATACCAAATTCGTTTTATTATTTTATGTCGTTCAGATTTTTGGTATTGAGCCAGCCGTACATCTTGAACTCGCTTATAACTCGCTGATCAAAGCTGACCAAAAAGTATAACATACTGATCAAGTGAGCTGAATTGAGAAAACTACGCGCAATATGTTCATGATATCTGATTCCAAGACAATTTTATAATTTAATGCGCCTTTTTTGTAATCAAATTGTTTGTTTAAAGTGACAATAATAAAATCTGTAAAAGCTTTAGATTTTATGGAAATCATTTTGCTTTCCAAAATGAGCACGACTTTGTTTACAGCTATTTTTGTAAACAATGGTCTACCAAATTTGATGATAATCTGAATTATTGTTGTGATGTGGTTTGGGCTGGAATTATTTATAAAATATTCAAACGTTTAAATCACAAGAATCGTAATCTGTACGCAGGATGCCCGATTTTGAATAACAATTATTAAGTCAAGACTTTGCTGGTACAGACAGCGATGAACAGCGAAGTACAATTAAAATTTCTTTATAAAACCATGCGTTGGAAAGCATCTATGGCATGTCATTGTAAAATCTCAAAACTTTTCCTTTTGTTTGATCTCATTTGTCTATTGTTATTTCAGAATCGCATATTACTTTAATCGGGTAATGCGTTTATTTTCGCCGGGTCCCACGGATAACGTATTATGCGATCTTGACTGCAGATGAAATTTCTTGTGTATAGATAAAAGATATTTCTTATATATATTTGTATTAATTAAATTTGAATATTTTCTCTGCACTTTCACTGAAAACTGAAAGATGACCCCGGATGGACCATGAAGCACTATATTATTCTATATATTAGAGGTTCGACGACTCAATAAACCGTCTGAAGAGCGTCTTTACGCGAAACTCAGAGTAATGGAGTAAACTCGTGATCCTTGATCTATTATTTATATTGCTTTGCTTTTAGCGTTGAGCACTCAAATTGATGTTTTGCCCACACAATTACTTTATATATATATATATATATATATAGTTTGAGCACTCTGGTATGGCACAGATGTTTTTATCATGTGATGAATTTTTCACCTCATTTATAACTCATCTTGACTTAGGTTATATACTGAAGTCAGTTCCTTGTTCGCTCACTGAGCAGTACTGATGAAGGCTAATGGCCAGAAACATGTACTTGTCTGCTGCTATATATATATATATATATATAAATAGAGGAGTCAAAGACTACACATTTTGTTACTGTAACTTGAAGTTTCACGCTTTATTGCGATCATCAGACAGTTAAACTGGTTAATCTAGTTTTAACTGTCTGATGATCGCAATAAAGCGTGAAACTTCAAGTTACAGTAACAAAATGTGTAGTCTTTGACTCCTCTATTTATATTTACAGCTCTGTCAACAGACATTGAGCACTTTTTACTGCTATTGGATAATAATTATTATTATTATTATATTTATATATATATATATATATATATATATATATATATAGATAGATAGATAGATAGATAGATAGATAGATAGATAGATAGATAGATAGATAGATAGATAGATAGATAGATAGATAGATATAAAAAAAATAAGTAGAATTTAAAAACTTTTTTATAACCTTTTACAAAAACAAGAACTTATAATATAGAAGATCTGAGCAGGTTTCTAAATTCAGGCACGAAAACAAATTCTATTTCAAAAATTTCAAGGAAGATAAAACATAAATAGAACAATAGCATATAATATTTTACTACTGAAACTAACAACAGCGTATAATAATTTACTACGGAAACTATTAAACATAGCAGCAAATAACAACAGAAAAACAATTTAATCGATAGGTGTAGAAGCTTTTATCATGTATATATCTTAAGTGAATTTAGAACTGTTTTTTTATATGAATAAAACCGTCTGAGGAGCGATACAGCGCGAAACTTCGAGTAACGGAGAAAAGGTCTCGTTTCTTATTTTATATGTATACAGTTCTACTTACCAGTATTGAGCACTATATTGATGTTTTGCTCTTAATAAATAAATTTATTTATTTATTAAATCCACATTATTATTATTTTTATTTATATATATATAGAATTGATTGAACATAGGGCTCACTGCAAAATATAGCAGAGCGTTAAGTTATAAAAGTCAGAGAACCAGACAGTCATATTTGCTACTTGAAGTTTCACGCCGAGGCGATTTTCAGGCAATCTAAATTTATTTGAATAGATTTCCTGATGATCGATTAGGCGTGAAACTTCAAGTAGCAAACATGACTGTCTGATTCTCTGACTTTTATTAATAAGAATATTATATATTATTATTATATTATGTTATTTATTACTATAAATATATCTTTTGTTTAAAAATTCAATTGGAAAACATAATGGGAATAACTCAGCAACTGGCATGACACATCAAAGAACAAGAATTAAAACATTGACAATGTCACCGACTTTTTCAAAGTTTTAAAACATTGGGACTATATAATGCATATATATGAGATATGTTATTAAATCTATCTCTATTTGTTTACATGTCTGACTTACCTGTCCGACCGTGAACATTAAACAGATAATGAAGATGAAGATTTTACGCTCCATAATGTTTAAATGAAATTATCCGATGTTAATACATTTTGAAAAAATAATAATTACGTTGTTACCTTCTCAGATCGTTTATAGTATATAAACACGCACTATATTACGATTTGAAGTTCTTGAAGTCATAAATTATAAATGTGATCGCAAATGAAATATAGATCCCGTCGTTTGACTGACAACGAATATTTAAATTCAATTTCGTTGGATCGAGACAGGTGGAACAAATTGTTTATATTGAAGCCCTGGAAAGTTCGAGAAGTATTATGAATACTTATTAGACTGGGGAAAAAATTAAAATTTGAAAGCTGAATTGCATTCTCGATTTTATTGTTCTAATCCATAAAAAAAATCAAAATTCCAAATTTGAGTTCAGAACATGCCATTGTGAATTGGGTGCTCAATGCCCCCGTAAGTTAATACACAAAGTCAATGACGAAAACGCATAAAATATCAAAAATCTCTCATTAAATTTCAATGAAACATTTTTGAATATTTTTGTGATGATATTTTATGAGGCAAAAACCTCAGAAATGCTACTATATCGATTAAAAATCTATTGTACGAGAACAGATGCTGAAAACGTGTGCTTCACAGTGATGCATTGGAATGTACGGCTTCCACTGTGATTGTGACAGCTTATACAAGTGTGTGATTTTGTGTTTTGTGTTTTAGGTCCACCGCCTATATGTGTTCAAACGACGGCCTGACGCGCACTTGTGTCTGCATATAAATCAATAAACTAATATTTTGTTGATATAAACAATCTCTTGATAAATGGGAAAAACTTGTTTTATGATGATGTTCTCTGGCGACTGTTAATTTAAGTGAATAAGGGTTAATATTTGCTCAAACTGATGATGAGGCTACTACAAAAACTTTACATAAAAAACGACGTATAGTCATAACGAGGCTAAATTGTAGAGAAACAGTTTTGACAGATGTTAGCTTTAACCCAGCCTCATTCTATCATGGCCCTCATTTCCGCGCGGTGGTTTCTGGCACACTTTTTCACCTTTTTTAGGCCCTCAGTGAAGAGCCCCGCAGAAATGAGGGCCGTAATGGAGTGAGGCTAGTATTAACCATAGACATTAGACTGGTCCAAAAAAAACTTAGTTTTGAAATGTGAAACGAACAATCCAATTTATTTGTGAGAGGGGTCTAAAAATCAGATTGCCAAAAATTTATTTTCAAATTCCACCAGGAAATGGGGTACTAAAGGCCCCCAAGGTCATCTTTACAATAGACATTTCACAAATTTTTTTAGATGGTTATGAAGGTTACATTCTGAAGAATTCAGTTTGCATAATTAAAATGTTCAAAACCTAACATATCCTATGCAAATGACTAGTTCTACACGATGCATAAAAAAGCATGGCTTCCGCTGAGATAATCGTTTATTTTTACAAGTGTGAGGTTTGAATCTGTCATCGTTGAGAATATCATAGCATAGGTGCGAAATACTTTTGTGGTCATCCCTGATAAGTTTAAACATGGTTTATGTAAAAATAGACTTGAAGCGATGACATTTACTCTGTTGGCATCGTGATGCATTTTGTGGTTTGATTTGGTGTGCCTTCCTTTCGTGACATGTTCGTTTGTACAGGTATATGTCATAACTAAAGTAGACAATAGACAATTTGACATAGCATGATTTTATTATTATAGAGACAATTGAAATCAGGAATTGGTATGAAAGACTTGATTTGATGAGTTTGAATGACTGCACCGAAGCGAGAAAATATATTTGGAAAAGCGACATTTTCAGTCGCTACGCTGTAGAAAAGTTATTAGCCTTAGGCCCCAGTTACACGATGCCGTATTGACAGCGCACCGCCTCAGCTTTAGTATCGGATAGGGGTTTGAGTTACACGACGCCACTCGAATACGATACGATACGCTGCACGCAGCGTAATGATTTTCACTTCGCTACGAAGCGTATTCATTTTCATGCCGCCATGACTTTCAAGACGCTGCGCTCTGTGTAACTCAATCAATCCGGTACGTGTTTTGCCGGATCTCGTTTTCGGTTCTATGAGCCTCTCAAAACATGAATCAATTTTTAAAATGGCCACTGGCACGCAGAAAATTATCAACATGGATCACTTATTGATGGTTTTCTCTACCTTTATGTGCGCTGCAAATGTCTTGCATATGTATAAAATTGCACATAATCTGATGGTTCGGCGATACTTAGCAAAGAAGAAAAGAATTGCTCGCGATTTTTCTCTCTGCTCTACGATGCTTTCCAAAATCAAAAAAGCAAAAGCCAAACGTCTTCATTGGATTAAACCTGGACGAAGTCAAACGTGGTGGTCTAACATTGAGCACGGAATTTCATTACCAGGAGAGTGGAAAGACAACTTCTGTCGCATTCAACTTTCTTGTTGCTTTGCGACGAATTAGGGCCTTACATAAGCAAAAGGGATACCGTTATGAGGAAACCTTTGTCTGTTGAAATGCAAATTGCCCTTACTTTGTATTATTTTTCGGACGGTGGCAGAATGAGGAAGACTGCAAATGCTTTTGGTATTGCTACACGCACAGTATCAACTATTATTAAACAAGTGAGTGCTGCAATATCTATCAATCTTGGTCCAAAATATTTAAAATGGCCCCAAACCGAAGAAGAAATTAAAGCTTCAGCTGCCGAATTTGTCGATGCTCACGGATTTCCGCAGTGTATAGGAGCAGTGGATGGCACACACATTCCTCTTCAGAAACCAAGAACAAATCCAGTAGATTTTATCAACAGAAACGGGTTTTACAGCCTCAATGTTCAAGCTTGTGCTGATGCCAAGTATAGATTCTTTGATGTCATTATTAAATGGCCAGGAAGCGTCCATGATGCTAGAGTGTTTGGTAGATCGACAATCAATAATTTGTTCAAACAGCAGATGATACCATCATGTGAGAAAGTTATTGTTGCTGGAGAGAGACCTGTACCAGTGTGTATACTTGGAGATCCTGCATATCCACTTCTACCATACTTAATGAAAGAGTTCCTTAAAGGAGGAAATACACCACAAGAGCAATTCTTCGGATATAGACTCTCTTCTGCTCGAATGGTTATTGAGTGTGCATTTGGCAGGCTGAAATCAAGGTTTGGTTTTCTCCAACGACCTATCAACTTGGAATTGTCCAATGCTATGAGAGCTATTCACAGCTGCTTCATCCTCCACAACTTTTGCGAAATACATTGTGATAGTCTGGATGAACATGATGTTTTAGACGCAAGGCAGAGTTATGATATTGAATTCCAGGCATTGGAGGAGCCAAGTTCAACAACTTCTACTTCATTGAACAATGGGAAGAGCATCAGAAACATTTTTATGTCCTTTTTTGATTGAGATAAAGGTGATAGTACAGTTGGAGCATATTCATGCTGATTTTACTTGGTAATATTCGTTCAACAAGTGTCCTGTTCTATTTAATGTGCTTGGTTTGAAATTATTTTTTGTTAAGAGGGTTAACAATTGGCATCAACTAGTGAAGGGGGAGAGGGTCCTGGATATTGGTTGGTGTCAACCATGAACAAAAATTTTTAACGAGGTCATACACAGCCAGTTATATGTATAAACGCAATAATTATGCTAATGTATTACAATGTGAGTATATCAGTATTCAGTATAGTCTGCGTTTACAGACCGCGATTTATTCACAAAAGAATAGGGTCTGTGTGTTTTGCACAGTTTTCTGTCCGGCCACTCTACGACAACGTAGAGCGGAAGTTTCTGATCGATGCCTGGTAAATCTATTGTTCTTAGATAATAAATTCATCACCTCCTTTCGATCAATTAATTGTCATAGCTACGAAGCCTAAAATAGAACTTATTGCTTTCATGTGAACTGAAGTGAGCAAAGTAATGTGAGAATCCCGGTGAGAATCATCTTAATCTTGCATAATTATGTGACATCTTACCGCACAAAGGAAATATTTCTGACATTCACATTACTAACATTTAACAATAGAGTAAAGTAGATGTATTCAAATCATTCATATCATAAAAAAGTATTATCTGTAATCCATTCTATCAACTAATGATAAAAATATCCGTAATAAAGTCCAATGTTATGCCGCTAGAATGAAAAGTGTGTCAGCCACATTCACGGAAAATTGCAATATTTTCATGCTGATAATCTACCGTTTAATGCCAGTTTACCAGCTGTTTTCAACTCATACAAGTAATCAAAGTTTAAATTTGTATGTCGATCTTCACAATTGCTGCGATGAGTGTTTCAATATGACAAACTATTATTTGTTAGGGCATTCAGTGTTTTCTTCCAAGTTGCACGAGTTAGGCCTACAGTTCGACATCAATCGATTATGCATTCAGAAGGCACATCTCCAGATAAAACAATCGTAACACGCAATAAAACCATGTTGATACATTTTATAAACATAAAATCAAGTTTAAAAACCTTGAACCTTGGTTTGAACTACGAGAAAACACATCCAAGTTGCATTCGAGCCAGCGTATTAAACGGCTTAACAATATTTGGCAGTTTAAAAACTTTATAAAGCAGGCACATCTCCAGATAAAACGAATTAAATGTTGAACAATACAGATGTTTATATTATATAAGTAATTAAACGGTTGAGTGGTTATACACACGCCCTCTTTATAGTTCTTGTAGTTCTAGTGTGACTGTGTTACAGACCAGTCGTTGATTATATACTCGTGTGTTTATTGCCTTATTATCTCTGTGATATACATAGCACTCTCCAATAGGTTATGGGCCCAGGTGTCAAAAATATTTTGAAGTTATATTTTGATCATACATGCTTTTGTTTGAAAGACACGTTCAGAGACAAAAACGCGTTTAAACTAATAGTACATTATGGATAGTCCTCCAGAAAAATATACCACAGCATTTGTCCCATTGAACGGGAAGAATTATGTTACTTGAAAAGTACAATGTTCTATGGCGCTAATGAAGGAGAATTTGTGGGGATTTGCCAATGGTAGTGAAATAGAACCGGATGGTACCAAAGATACGGAGAAGGAGAAGCACTTACGCTATAGGATAAGAAGAGATAGAGCAGTGGCTATTATAGTTCTATCTGTTAAACCTTCGTTGTTGTATCTTTTGGGTACACCAGAGAACCCAGTGACAGTGTGGAAAGTTTTAGCTGACCAATTCCAACGTAAAACCTGGGCGAATAAGCTTGAACTAAGACGCAAATTTTACACTTTGCGCTTATCAAAAAAGGGTCAGTACAAGACCATATTAAGTCAATGACTGAAGTTTTTGATGGACTTGCAGCTGTCGGATCACCGATCGACGAAGAAGATAAAGTTGTGCAGTTATTGGCAAGCTTACCAGACTCGTATAATTTGCTTGTAACAGCTTTCGAAGCACACGAAAACGTACCGAAAATGGATGTGGTTACGGAGAGATTATTACACGATGAGACGAAGCTAAAAGAGAAAGACTCTAAAGACAGTGAAAAGATACTGGCATCAACACACACATCTACACGCGCATCAAACAGTAATGTGCGATGCCATAAATGCAAAAATCTTGGGCATAAACAACGATATTGTCCAGAATTAGTTAAAGATGAGAGATCAACAGAGCGTAAACCTAAATACAAATCAACACGAAAGCATGCAAAAGCTACTGTTGCTACAAATTTATGGGAGAATACTTCAGACTCTGAAAGTGCAGGTTTGGTAATTAACACGCATTGTCTACATCTGCAGGGGATACAAAAAGTATGTGGATTGTTGACTGAGGAGCTACGGCTCATATGTGTAATGATGCAACAAATATCATAAACTTGTCTCCTCTGATACCACCAATCACGGTGACAGTTGGTGACGGTCGAATATTGGAAGCTACAGGGAGTGGCAGTATGGTTTTACACATGAAGTTACCACGTGGACAAAAGAAATGTCATCTACGAAGAGTTTTATATGTTCCAGATTTAGCGTTCAATTTATTTAGTGTTCCACACAAGGTGATGTTGCTTACTTCAGAAAAATGTTATTTACGTAATTGCAATCGAGAGCTAATTGGCATGGGAAACAAGGTTAACGACCTTTACTATTTAAATTGTCAATCGTTCTGTGAAAATGCGAATTCGACTTTAATTAATAATTGCTCAAATGAAATGAAATGGCACAAAAGATTTGGACATTTGAATTTTAGGTATTTAAAAGAATTGGCTAACAGTGATATGGTAGATGATTTTACTTTCAATAGCAAAACAGCAGTAGATTTTTGTGAGGCTTGTGTTGATGGTAAAATTCATCGGTTACCTTTTCCTACAAAAGGGGCTAATAGAGGCAAGACTCCCTTAGAATTAATACACAGTGACGTGTGTGGACCACTTAATGAATTGTCACTGGGTGGAGCGAAGTATTTTATGACTATTATTGACGATTTTACGAGATATACGTGTTTGTACTTACTAAAACATAAGGACGAAGCTCTACAATGTTTTAAAGATTGAAAATTGATGATAGAAAACCAATTAGATAGAAAGTTAAAATCAATCCGCTCGGATAACGGAGGAGATTATATTTCGAAAGAATTTGACGATTTCCTGACTTCAGAAGAAGTGATCCGTCAACGGACAATTAAGAAAACTCCGGAGCAAAACGTAGTTGCGGAAGGAAAGAATAGAACACTAGTTGAAGCAGTTCGATCTATGCTAAGTTCTTCGCACTTGCCGCAGAAGTTTTGGGCGGAAGCTCAAGCCACTGCAGTCTATGTACTGAATAGAAGTCCAACAAAAGCTGTGAAGCAGAAAACGCCCTACGAAGCATTGTACGAGAAGAAACCAAGTGGAGGACATTTAAGAAATTTCGGTTGCCAAGCATATGCTCATGTAGCAAAAGACGAGCGTAAGAAGTTGGATTTTAAAGCGTGTAAATGTATAATGCTAGGATACAACTTACAGTCCAAGGGATATAGACTATGGGAACCAATACGTAAGAAGGTAATTCTTAGTAGAGATGTTATTTTTCATGAAAACGAAATGGGAAACAAGCAACCAGCAGAAGGTGAAGTTAATTATGATGATGACACTTGCTTAGTCGTTATTGATACATCTAATGACAATGGTGAGAATTCAAACGAAAACGAAGTTGAGACTGTCCGAAGAATTTCATCGTGACAAAGAAATTCGCCTGATTACTTTGGTGAATGGACGTCAGTTGCTGCTGCACCCAATCCATACAATGACGTGGTAAAATGCAAGGACAAGCGTGAATGGATAGATGCCATGCAGGAAGAGTTGGATTCACTTTTACAAGACCGTAAACTTGTAGGAAGTAGATGGGTATTTAAGCAAAATTTTGACTCAAATGGCAATCTAGAACGTTATAAGGCAAGACTGGTAGCTCAAGGTTACACGCAGAAGTTTGGCTATGATTATGATGAGACATTCTGTCCTGTAGTAAGGCTGGAAACCTTTCGAATGTTAATTGCTTTCTGATCAGCACAACATGGCCTAAAATTACATCAAATGGATGTAAAGACTGCATTTTTAAATGGAAATATTGACGAAGATGTATATATGAAGCAGCCTCAAGGATTTACAAAGAAAGGAGACGAAAATTTAGTCTGTAAGTTAAAACGCAGTATTTATGGTCTCAAACAATCTCCACGTTGTTGGAATGAGACTTTACATAATAAATTAATTGATTTAAAGTTTACTCAATCAGAAAGTGATCCTTGTCTATATCGATCCACTGAAAGGGATTTGTTTTTTGTTGCGATTTATGTTGAGGATATTATTATTGCTGGTAAGAATGCAAGTACTATTGCTAATGTCAAAGAAAAGTTATTTAAATGTTTTGAGATGAAAGATATGGGAGTATTGAGTTACTTCGTTGGCGTAAAAGTATGTCAAGATACAGAGGCCGGTCGCACATGGATTGGCCAACCAGCTTATATTGATAAAATATTATCTACCTTTGATATGAGTAATTGTAAGCCAGTACGCACAGCAGTTGATTGTGCAGCTAAATTAGGTCAGAAAGACATTATCAAAGAATTATTATCTGTTTCTGAGAAGACAGCATATCAAGCAGCGGTCGGCATGTTGCTTTACTTATCTTCTGCAACTAGACCCGATATCAGTTTTGCTGTTGGAAACGCTGCAAAGTTTAGTTCAAATCCAACAAAACAAAGTTGGATTGCTGTTAAAAGAATATTACGTTATTTAAAAGGAACGGCTAATCTAGGAATCGAATATTTACGTGACGGTAATGACAATAAGTATGTTATTGGTTATTCGGATTCTGATTGGGCTGGAGATAATGGGGATAGAAAATCTACGTCAGGCTATTTATTTCAACTAGCAAATGGGGCTGTTACATGGCGCAGTAAGAAGCAAACATGCGTAGCGTTATCGACTGCCGAAGCTGAATATATAGCACTGTTGAATATATGGCTAAGGCAATTATGCCATGATTTTACATCTAACATTATTAGTCCTATTATTATCAATGAAGACAATCAATCTGCAATTGCAATCGCCAAAAATCCGCAATTTCATCGCCGTACAAAACATATTGATATAAAATATCACTTCATTAGAGATCAATGTCAAAAACAATTAATTGAATTGAAATACTGTCCAACTACTGAAATGGTAGCTGACATATTAACTAAGGGACTACCAAGAGATCAGTTTGTCAAGTTATTTAAATTAGCTGGACTTACAGCGTTATAGAGTAAAAGTTTTATAAAGTTTTTATAGTCAATTTTCTTATTGTTAACTTAATTATAATATTACAACTGAGAAGGAGTGTTGAACAATACAGATGTTTATATTATATAAGTAATTAAACGGTTGCGTGGTTATACACACGCCCTCTTTATAGTTCTTGTAGTTCTAGTGTGACTGTGTTACAGACCAGTCGTTGATTATATACTCGTGTGTTTATTGCCTTATTATCTCTGTGATATACATAGCACTCTCCAATATTAAATACCCAATAGAAGCATGTTGATATATTAAATGAAAATAGGATTGAGCTCAAAACCTTTGGTTTAAACTACTACGAAATTCCCACAAAACGAGCAACATGTAGCTCTGCTTGGAGCTTTGAAAATACGTTTGAATAATATTTTGTTCTTGAAGGAGTTGAAAGTTGTCAAGTCACGAAAAGTGAAGTACAGGGGCATGTGGCACAGGTCTAATATATACATACCATCTATTTTATATATATAAAACACTATTATTGACTCAAAAGTTTTTGACTGCTCTTACGGGTTACGGCAAACTGTTTGTTTCTGTTTGTTTTCCGGCGAGACGTAGTCGCTTTATTTATTTCATACTGATCGCATGTGTTTCGACATTAATTCACATTAATGTGTTGACTTGAACATACAAAAGAAATCAGCGTAATTTGATAACTTCGACTTCGAATTACTTAAAATTATTCATATAAACTATTGTTTTGAAATCACGCATACCACAAAACCATCTTATTATTTCTAAAGAAATACGGACAATCGACAAAAACGTTGGAGTCAATGTCCTGGGATTGCCTAAAAGTTGCGAGTCTAGACTCTAGAACATAAACTTTAGATTTCCCGAGTTTCATTGTTGAGCCACTATAACTTGCTGTGATTTTGTTTAGTTTCACATTTATCCTCATAAAAGTTTAACATGACTTTACCTAAAATCTTGCAAAAAATTATAGACATGCGGAAAGAAAATCTAATTTATAATTGATTGTACCACAGAATCACAAAATATTGACCAAGGTTTTATTCGTCGATTAAAAGATAAGAAAATCATGCTATGTCTAATTGTCTATTTTCTACTTTAGTTATGACATATAACTGTACAAACGAACATGTCACGAAAGGAAGGTACACCAAATCAAACCACAAAATGCATCACGATGCCCACAGAGTAAATGTCATCGTTTCAAGTCTATTTTTACATAAACCATGCTTAAACTTATCAGGGATGACCACAAAAGTATTTCGCACCTATGCTATGATATTCTCAACGATGACAGATTCAAACCTCACACTTGTAAAAATAGACGATTATCTCAGCGGAAGCCATGCTTTTTTATGCATCGTGTAGAACTAGTCATTTGCATAGGATATGTAAGGTTTTGAACATTTTAATTATTCAAACTGAATTTTTCAGAATGTAACCTTTATAACCATCTAAAAAATCTGTGAAATGTCTATTGTAAAGATGAAATAGTGCCATTCGAAAATTATTAGTGTTTTTCCCATTCACTTTACCTATTAATTTAGAGGGGCCTTGGTACCCCACTTCCTGGTGAATTTGAAAATAAATTTTGGCAATCTTATTTTTAGATCCCTCTGACAAATAAATTGGATTGTGCATTTCACATTTCAAAACTAATTTTTTTTTGGACCAGTCTAATAGACATACTAGACATATACCGATCGATTTGATGTGAGTGAATGGAGTGACAGCCTTCCACCAAGGAGATTCAAAATGGTACCAGCATAAGGGAGTTTTGTGTTTTGAATATTAGCAAATTTAATTTATGGGAAACGCTATAAAAACACATGAAAACATATCATCGCCAGGATATTTTTATATAATTCAATTTTATCTTGTATTTATCAAATAGTAAGTACAAGCAATACCTCATGCTGTCTCCTCCTGTTGCCCCAAAGATGATAACATTGTACGTGTAGGATTGAAATTTTGTCGGCCAGTCCAGTTCGCAATATTATGAATATCAGCAAATGCTGGACAAAAAATGTGATAATATCTGTGACCATTGGTGTTCCGTCGGAAATTGTATCTTTTTTTTTTTAAATTTATACCACTGTAGCGTCTCCTACCGTTTATCTGCTGCTAGCAGAGAATTGACAAGTGTAGTGAATGAACAGAACATAAACCTGGAAATAAATCCGATCAAAAGGTGACAATATTTATTGCCTCGATCTTCAATCAGTTTAAGTTGTGTTAAGTTGTGTTATTATTATCATTCCATGATAAATAACACTTATAATTGATGTGTATAATTTACAATATCATGGATTGTATATATATACTTTATATCAGAATGTCTAGAAAGCCATGCATGATGCATCCATCTTAATACCAAGCAGGCAAGCATCTTACTATCTAATTATATATTTAATAATTCAGAAATCGAATCAAGAAAGAGACATTCAATTGAATAACGTGTGAAATAAAAGAAAATTTTGTCTTGACACAGCTATTTATATTCTTACACAAGCCAAATATTCTTATCTCACGGAACAGCCAAATGTTGTTGTTTCAAAGAAATATATTCTTGATACTCATAAAAATATTCTTGTAAGTGATTTTAAGGATTTTTCTGTGTACCAATTCTCGCTACATCAGTTTCACACAGAGCCTTCTATATGGAAGGATCTGGTCTCACCCATTGGCGATCATCAGGCAGGACTGACTCACTTTATTCAATTTTAAAGCAAAGTTAAAGTTCCATATTAAAGCTCTGATTTTGAATATTGACCACTATAAACCAAACAATTTATAAAAATTAATGTACCAATATTAGACGATCGTACGAAACAATTTGAGATAAATTACATAAAATATCTGATTACTATGTAACTACTTATTTTAATTCCTTTTGAATAGCACCATTGATGGCTCTGGTATCAATCACGTCTTTATTTATTTGCTTTAATATAATCGGCTGAATAAAGTTTGATTTTTATGTTTTCTTCATTCATGCTACATTTGTTTTTTTCTAATGCTAGCGGCAAATAAATGGAAAGAAAGATAGCAGATCACCAATCTGTACGCTCATTCTGATACTCAAAAGCACAATAGAAACCTCAATTTCAACTCCTCAGTAAATCTCTCCGCGTTCAAGACCTGCCGGGTTATTGTGAATGTTCTTTGTTG
>OU744453.1:4816839-4916692 GCA_916610825.1 Haliclystus octoradiatus
ACATCGCACAAAGTAAGAAGTTGCCAAGTAGACCACAGACCATCAACTATAAATGATAAAATGATACACGTGTTAAACGGGCAACAGCATCAGTATCCTCTGCCTGAACTCTAATCATTTAATATTTTTAGAGAAATTATATATATACGGTAGTGATATATGTAGTATATATTTTCTAGATATTATTTGCTAGTGATAGACAACAAATTAGAGAGCATTGACAGGCGGATAAGGTTATTAACTGCTGTAATCAATTCATCTAATATTTCTAATAATTTCGTACACATAGTACAAAAAATCGGCACCTGATTCGGGTTGTCAAAATGCCTAGCGATAATTCAAATTATCTAGTAAATAAAATCATGACCATAAAAGGTGATTCATATCCGGGGGGGGGGGGGGGTAACTCCAAGTGCAGCATTGATGGGGGGTGCCACTTTGGAAAAATGTGAAGTACCCGAAAAGTCCCAAAAATCCTTTAAAAGTTACCCAGATTATTATAAAAACGGGAAAATGCTATCAAAAAAGTGTAGGGAAGGTACTTCCATATCTTCCATATAGGCTCTATGCGGGGATGTACTATTTTTTGGGAAAAAATTCAATTCCAGTTTTCAGTTTTCAGCCTTCAAATTTAGGTTTTTCCCATATTCTCTAGAAAATCGAGATGGGACCCAAAATGTTTGATGTTCTAGAAATTTTTACCCAAAAAGTATATAGAGCCTATATGGAAGTACCCTCCCTACACTTTTTGATGGCATTTTCACGTTTTTATAATAATTTGGGTAGCTTTTAAAGAAGACAATTGAAAGTCAACTTAAAATATCTTCAACTAATTTACAACAAAAATTTCATATATACGCGCGATACAGTAAAGTCACAAAAAATGTGTTTGGCACATTTTTGGAAGGAAGCTTGACAATCTCATATTAAATATAATCCCAAATGGTTAAGCATCATTATAATCAAACCCTTGTTTCCCTTTTTGAATTTTTTTCTGGCAGGGTATGTTGTGAAAATTCTGGCTTCATTTGGCCACTCCCACTTTCATCTTCCCAACATTAGGCCAGCATCACCGGCAATTGATGTTGTGAAGATGCTGACTTCGTTTTGTCGGAGTGCTATTAACTACTGCAAATATTTCCAGAGTGTACAAACTACATTTATTTTCTTAGGAGATTTAGAAAAATATAAAAATATTATGATCACTTATGTAGTATTTCGTGTTCGTTACAATTATCAACAAACGCTGTAGATTTAAACATTAATGAACGAAATTTGACATTGACACGTAATAAACATTAATGTTTTACAAACCAGGACATTCATTTTCACTACAGACTTCAGTAATTTCAGCATCTCCTTCACATGATTGCCCCTCAAATGCTGGTGTAGGGCTATCACATGATCGAATTTTAGTTTGTTGTCCTCCACCGCATGTCACATCACACGAGGTAGAACTTTCCCATACAGACCAGCCACCATTAACTATAAGTTATAAAATGATACACGTGTTAAACGGGCAACAGCATCAGTATCCTCTGCTCGAACTCTCATCATTTAATACTATTAGAGAATTATATGTATATGGTAGTGATATATCTAGTATATATTTGCTAGATATTATTTGCTAATGACAGACAACAAATTATAAATTCCTAATGAAAAAGGAGGAACAATGGTACTCCATTGGTAATGTCCCTGCTGCTGATGAACGTCATTTAGAGACATTCGATCAGTTCGACTTAAAATGAATTCCTCAATCTAATTTAAGAGCTCAAATGAAATTATATCAGCTTCAGCTTGTGCAAATATTTCTCATGAGAGACTGTATTGAAGACTTTTCTAAAGTCGACAATGAGAGCATTCACAGGCGGATAAGCTTATTAACTGCTGTAATCAATTCGTCTAATGTATCTAATAATTTCTTACACGTAGTACGATTGGCACCTGATGCGGGGTTTACTGCCAAGCGATAGCCCAAAATATTTAGTAAATAAAATCATGACTATAAAGGTGATTCATATCCAGGGGGGGGGGGTAACTCCAAGTACATCATTGATGGGCGTGCCACTTTGGAAAAATGTGAAGTACCCGAAAAGTCCCAAAATCCTTCAAAAGCTACCCAATATATAATAAAAAACGTGAAAATGCTTCCAAAAAAAGTTTAGGGAGGGTACTTGTGTAGAGGGCTCTATGGAGGGATGTTCCATTTTTTGGGAAAAAATTCAATTCCAGTTTTCAGTATTCAGTTTTCAGCCTTCAAATTTAATTTTTTCCCAAATTCTCTAGAAACTCGAGATAGGACCCAAAATGTTTGATATTCTAAAATTTCCTACACAAAAAGTATATTTCTCAGCTGGAATATGGACCCAAAAAGTGGCAGGTCCCCATATAGCAGCACTATGGGAGTTACCATCCGGGTTCATATCACGTTGGAAAGAAGACACTTGAAAGTCAACTTAAAATATCTTCAACTAATTTACAACAAAACTTTGATATATACGCTCGATACAGAAAAGTCACAAAAAATGTTTTTGATGGTAGCTTGAAAAATCTCATATTAAATATAATCCCGAATGGTGAAGCATCATTTTAATCAAACCCTTGTTTTCCTCTTCAAAATTTTTTTCTGGCAGGGTATATTGGGTGAAAATTCTGGCTTCATTTGGCCATCCCAGCTTGTATCTTCCCAACATTAGGGTAGCATCACCGGCAATTGATGTTATGAAATTGCTAGACAACTGATGGCTGGGATGGCCAAATATTTTGAAGATGCTGACTTCGTTTTGACGGAGTGCTATTAACTACTGCAGAGATTTCCAGAGTGTACAAACTATATTTATTTTCTTAGGAGATATAAAGAAATATAAAAATATTATAATCACTTATATGGTATTTCGTGTCCGTTACAATTATCAACAAACGCTCTAGATTTAAACATTAATGAACGAAATTTGACATTGACACGTAATAAACATTAATGTTTTACAAACCAGGACATTCATTTTCACTACAGACTTCAGTAATTTCAGCATCTCCTTCACATGATTGCCCCTCAAATGCTGGTGTAGGGCTATCACATGACCGAATTTTAGTTCGTTGTCCTCCACCACATGTCACATTACACGAGGTAGAACTTTCCCATATAGACCAGCCACCATCAACTATATATGATAAAATGATACACGTGTTAAACGGGCAACAGCATCAGTATCCTCTGCTCGAACTCTCATCATTTAATACTATTAGAGAATTATATGTATATGGTAGTGATATATCTAGTATACATTTTCTAGATATTATTTGCTAGTGATAGACAACAAATTATAAATACTATTTAAAAAGGAGGAACAAGTACTGATTCTTGTGGTACTCTTGTAGATACAAATAGTCGACATAGATCATTAAAATTTGACACTGAGAAGTAAATACACGATTGCTTGTCAATCGTAAACTCTTTGCAGAGTCAAAAAACTTCGGTATAATAAATTCCTGAACAGAAACTATTGCTATGCAATTTCTAAGCATTTTAATGAACATTCTATTATTTCCAATAGCCTTTAAAAATACTTAATCATCCATGCCATTCTAAATTTGTTAACATTTAAACAATAGCAGCTGTGTCGTTCATCAGAGCACCATGACAACACCGTAAGACATACCTACTTGACAATAATAATGGCAATGGCGTTGTAAATGTTTGCAAATAAATTTTTTGTAGGTAATCGATGCTATCTCTTCATGCAATAAAAATCTATGATAAAATATTATTAATATTATTATTAATATTCTTATTCTTATTCTTATTCTTATTCTTCTTCTTCTTCTTCTTCTTCTTCTTCTTCTTCTTCTTCTTCTTCTTCTTATTATTATTATTATTATTATTATTATTATTATTATTATTATTATTATTATTATTATTATTATTATTATTATTATTATTATTATTATTATTATTATTATTATTATTATTATTTTTTTTGAGACAAATGACAGCGATAAAAGAGACATAATTTAGCAACGTTTCGTTATCTTCTTAATAACATCGTCAGGCGAGTGAGTGATATTGAAAATTTCATAAAATATATAGAGAAAATATATTTTATGAAATATTCAATATCACTCACTCGCCTGACGATGTTATTAAGAAGATAACGAAACGTTGCTAAATTATGTCTCTTTTATCGCTGTCATTTGTCTCAAAATTAATAAGTAAAAATATATTAATTATTATTATTATTATTATTATTATTATTATTATTATTATTATTATTATTATTATTATTATTATTATTATTATTATTATTATTATTATTATTATTATTATTATTATTATTATTATTATTATTATTATTATTATTATTATTATTATTATTATTATTATTATTATTATTATTATTATTATTATTATTATTATTATTATTATTATTATTATTATTATTATTATTATTATTATTATTGTTAAAGTCATTATTATTATTAGCTGACCTACGTGATTGAATATTCATTATTGTCGCCGATATTGTTGAATTACATGGTTCACAAACTTTATTTTCTAGCAAAACATTGACTGATATTTTTTCAGAAATTGAAAAATGTAACATTAGGAAAAGCCATCTCTTAAAATTAAATACAGGCAAAGTTCTACAAACTTATAAAATTACACTGACACGATGAAAACGTGGCATGTTTCAAGCAGAGCGGCACAGATTTACATCGACAGATTTCTCCTGGAAACTTCATATTCATCAAAAGTGGTCATAAAAATATGCTAAATAATTTCCCGTTTCATATTTAGATTAATTTAATCTCAAACCATTTAAACAATTTTACATTCCTGCATAATTCAGGGTCAAGATCCTTCTAAGCAGTTTGAAAAAATGGAACATGTAATACTTATGGTTTTTGATTCCTTTGTTTCCCATGCATTTGCATACGAGTGAATACGTATCTGCTTGAGACATGCCACGTTTTCATCGTCTCAGTGTAGCTAATTATAAAGTCATCGAATATGATACTGATCGATGATTGGTTGTTATTGATATAATTTTATAGAGTCGAAAAATCCAGTACAGTTAATATAGTTTGCCAATATTTGGTAGCAGCTTTGCTGTTTATTTGCAATTTTTAAAGAACTTTAAATATTTCTGCGATGGACGATATACAAACCAGGACATTCATCTGTGCTACAGACTTCAGTAATTCCAGCATTTCCTCCACATGATTGTCCCCCGAATGCTGGTGTAGGGCTATCACATGATCGAGTTTTAGTTTGTTCTCCTCCACCGCATGTTACATCGCACGGGTTAAGAAGTTGCCAATTAGACCAGCCACCATCAACTATAATGATTCAATGATACAAGTGTCAAACGAGAAACAACATCGGTATCCTTTGATCGAAGTTTTATCATTTTAAGTTAGTAGAGAAAGTACAATTATATGATTATGTGAGATATTTTTTAAAATATGTTTGGTAGATGAAGACAACAAATTGTAAATATTGATAATGTAAATTCTAGTTTACGTAACATAAAAAATGGTGTTTCCCAAGGAGGAAGACATTTTTTCAATCTAAATTAACGATTTGTAATTGAATAGGTTTAAAAATCCTTTCTGTTTCATTGTTTAATTTCTAGCAGTTTTATAACAATTAGAATGTATTAAGTTTATAGATCCTTAGCATATATATAACTTGTAAATTAATGTGTTTTCCCAAGTGCTATCCAATAATTTTCAATAGTTGAAAATAGTACCCAAAAAGTTCCAAAAATCTCAAACAGTTCTTCAAATTTCTTCAAATTCTAAAGTTCTCTAGAAACTTAAAAAGAAGAGCTAAAAAGTTCCAGCATCTGAAATTCCTACATTCCAAAAAAGTTTACATCTCCACAGGAATACGGACCCTGAAAGGTGACACCTCCCAATATAATTGTTGTAGGGGAGCTACTCCTGGGCATGTATTTACCTTCTGACCATGGTTTATCATTGCATATCAAAAATAAACTGGATTAAAAATTCAAATGAGGACTATTGGTATTATGCAATTTCATTTGCATATCATGTAGTAAGGTTATAGAAATTAGCATACTGAGCTCGTATGCAAATTTGCATCTGTTTGATCCACAATGCAATTTGTACCAGCTATGCGAAGACTTAGTTGTAACTTTGGAAAAATATTAAGTACCCAACAGTTACACAAATATAAAACATTTTTAATTTTATTTGAAAGTTCTACAAATTCCTTAATGTTTCAAAGGTAGCGATCGAGTCTAAAAAGGAAAGCTAAAAGGTCAAGAATCTTGAAGTTCCTACTGCAATTTTATATCTCGCAGCTGGATATGGACCCACAAGTGTATCGTTTCCCGTTAGAATCGTTATATGGGAAACGACCGCTCATATTTACCTGGACATGGATTATCATTGCATGTTAACGATTGTTGACGATTTCCTTGACATGGGGATCCACTGAATGCTGGGCCTGGATTGTTGCACACACGACGTTGTGTTGTTTCCCCTGATCCACATGATACTGTACATGCTAGCACTGTGAACCAAGTAGACCAACCTCCATGCACTAGATAGCGTGATATAAAGCAAATGAAATACTGTCAGAGAGACCAATCAGTAGATTTTATGGTTGACAGTTGTCATGACGATCCTGAATTTACTATGTATGTGTGAATGAATGTATGTATGTACGTATGTATGTATGTATGTATCTATGTATGTATCTATGTATGTATCTATGTATGTATGTATGTATGTATGTATGTATGTATGGATCTATCGTCGTCGGCCCTTCGGTGCGGTCATTTATTTTACCTTCTCACTATTTTTCAAATATATATATGAAACTTACATATTGAAATAACTTTATTATAACTCTATTGTTCCTCAAGTTTACTGGTATATATTATGGTCTATATTTATCATTACATGTTCTTTTAAGATTTATATTACATGCTGAAGTGATATTATTATGTCTAAACGCAATAGCAATTCAGATTCTGTCTCTGAACTTCTTGTGGCAAGCAAATTGTTACCATCTTACAGAAATAACAGCGTATTCAGTTACAGTTTTAATACATCAATATTAAGGTTATGGAAAGAAGAAATTTTAAGTTACTTTTCTGGGAATAGTTTTTATCCTGATGACACAAACTCAAAAAAATAGCCGATACGAATATAGCAATTTACAAAGATAACAAGAAGAAATCAAAATACCTTAACTTCATCCTTTATTCAGGTGGAAAGATTGTTGTGAGTACCTCCATTGGATTAAAACCTTTTGAAACAAAACATTTTGTAGCTATGGAAGAGAATCTTCTTTTATCCACTTCATTGAATTACTTGAGTACCAAATCCACAGAAAACGTGGCTGTCGATAATGATTCCGCCATTTTGAATCTAGCAGACCTCGATTTAAGTTTATCCCCTCCAGGGAGCTGCACCCCTGTTGCCAAGGCAACTGAAAACACTTTGTCATTACGCTTCCGCAAATCCCCTCCAATTTCTCCCCCGATCAGTGAAGACTCTTACAGAGATATTTTAGCATTTATGGAGAACTTGCAAGCTAATAGTGAAACACAACAAAAGCAAATCGCTTCATTATCCCAACAAGTTGTTTTATTGACAAGACGCTTATCAACCATTGAAAATGAAAACCAAAATAAAAATATGCAAATTACAAATAGTGAATCAGCAAATAAAAACACAAGTGGGAAAGCATATGCTAATGCATTGACAAATTCTGTTCAGCTTGTAAGCCTAGTAAAACAGGTACAAAATGAACAATATCAAAGATCAACTAGGGAAGGTAATGTCATTTTTTCGGGAATACCAGAACAACCAGATTGTGACGATGAATCCCTTGTAAGACACCTTTAATTCAACAATTTGTTCAATTGTCAGCCAGTTCAATTGTTTCAATGCGTCTTCCATTCTTGAATGTTTTCTTTTTCCTATGATTAATTTGGCTGCCCAATTTTGTATTCCAATCTGTACCCTACGCAATTGAGTTTTTGTACATGATGAAAATACTTCAAGAGCATATAAGCTTGGTTCTACAATTTTTGATTCAACAAGTCGGGTAAAAAGATGTTTTGGAATGTACCGACGTTGTTTTGCTATTGCTGATATTCGATGCGATGCTGTCTTTAAGATTTGGTGGATGTGTTGCTTGTAGCTCATATCTTTGTCGAATGTGATACCAAGGTTTCGAGCAGAAAGGTTATAGGAAAGAGTTTCATTGTTTATTTTTAGCAGTGGCAGTTGCGTATTTGCTACTTTCTTATGAACAATGGATAGAATTTGTGTTTTCTTGGCATTGAGTAAAAGCGAATTTGAGTTGAACCAGGACGTAAGTGTTTGTAAACAGCATTTATTTTTGATTCTATTTCAGGTAGTGAGCCTGGTTTTTTTGGATTGTACTTATACAGGATTTGCGTGTCGTCTGCAAATTGTCCAACAGTGCCAGATGATATGGCATTGGGTAGGTCATTTACGTAAATAAGGAATAGTAGTGGCCCAAGTATGGATCCTTGGGGAACTCCACAAGTTAATATAGCTTCACTAGAATAAATATTGTCTACTTTCACTACTTGCTTCCTTGCAGTAAGGTAAGATCGCATCCATTCCAAGGCTTTGTCTGAGAGTCCAAATAATTTCAGTTTATGGAGCAAAATGTCATGTTGAAGACTATCAAAAGCTTTTGATAAAGTCATTAATAAAAGTAGCGATACCTGATGTTCATCCATTGTTTTGAAAATTTCTTCGGTGATATTTAAGAGAGCTGTTATTGTCGATCTTCCGAGTCTGAAACCATGCTGATACTTATTTAAGATTGGTGCGATGAACAGATATAGTTGAACATACGTCACTCTTTCCTGAATTTTTGACAACAGTGATAATAGGGCTAATGGGCGATGCTGGTTTGGCGTTGAGGCTGCTGGTGTTTTTGGAATTGGATTTACAATAGTGTTCTTGAATATTGTTTGAAAGGTAGATGTTTTTAATGAAAGGTTGATCAGTTGAGTGAGTGGTGTAGCAATGGCTGGTAATGCAGCTTTAATAACAAAACCATTCAGTCCATCATCACCTGGTGCCTTCCAATTTGGAAGCATGCCAACAGCTTTGATTGTATCAATCACCGATATTTCAGTGAAGTTGAATTGTTGATCACTTTGTTGAATATTGTCGTAGGATGGAGTTGTGTGTGTGATCTCCTTGATATTTTGTCCAACTTCGCTGAAGAAAGTATTTATTTCATCTAGCTCTGCTTTAGTAGTAGCTGTACATTTTTGTTTTGTCTTCTTTGTTAATCTTTTAATTAATTCCCATACCTCTTTCATGTTAGGGGGTATGTAATTCCCATACTTTCTTTCATTCCTCCATCATATGATTCCCAATCGTGTCGTTGTTTTGTTCTCATAGCCTTATAGCGCATTTTGTTGCGTTTTTTGAGTGCATTTCTTAGCTCTATTGTCATCCATGGTGCATAATTTGGATGCAGGGCAATCACCTTTTCAGGAGCATGTTTTTTTAGCGCTACTTTTAATATTGTTTGTAAATTTTCATCAGCCAATTGTACGTCATTTTTTTGTATAGCTGACGTAAAAACTGACATATCACTGTTTATCAAATCGTTGCAAAAGTCTTCTCGGCAAAATGTTTTGTATGATCGAGTGCATTTCAATGATTTTTTTGTATATTTATTTTTGTCCAGGGTTACTATGGTTACTAAACCAAGATGATCAGAGCTGCACACATCCTCTGGCGTGCATTTAGTTATGTTGGATTTAAAGGAGTGTGAAGTGATAAGATAGTCAATTGAAGTTTGAGTTTGATGTGTTATGCGTGTCGGAGAAGTGTTATGCGAGTGTAAATCAAATTGATCCAATGTCTCCATTAGCATAGTTCTGGAAGGAGAATGTTTTAAATGGTCTATATTAATATCCCCAGCCAGGATGAATCCACATCCCTTTTCTGTCAATGCTTCTGCTGTCGTACGGATATTTTCAATGGCTTATAAGTAATTATCATTGCGTGGATTGTAACAATCTATTATGTAGATACTGTCACTGCTTGAAGTATATATTTGTACTGCTAATTGTTCATATTGGATGCCCTTTGCTTGCTTCGTCAATGTTAGGTCAATTTTTAATTTTAAGTTATTTTTGTCAAATATGGCTGTACTACCATGTCTACCGTCTCTGTCATTTCTGTATAAGTTGTAACCAGATATATTGCAATCCATTGATTCAGGTTGGAGCCATGTCTCTTGTAGTAGTAGTATGTCAGTTTTATGGTGTACAATGAATATTTGCAGTTCTGCTAGTCTTACAGATGTTAAGCATTGGGCATTGATAGAGAGTATACTAAGAATTTTGTTATCTGTTTCTTTTGCATTAGCGGTGGTTGTAGTCATAATTTCAATGGGTGCTGTTTTATTGAGTCATTGACGGTCGTCTGCATTCTGAGATACATTTTGGTTGACATTTTTTACTTGCGTCAGTTGTAAACTTCTTACAATCCACCTCTCTTTTTCTTCTGTTAAGTCTAAATTCCTCTTCTTACATTCAACTCGAAGTTCCAAGTGGAGTTTTTGTTCTACAATTGTATAGTCTGGTGAAAAGTATATCCTTCAGTAGCGATAGAAGTTGTAAGCTTTTTTGCCGATGTTAATATTGTCTTCTTTCCTTCAATTGCTCTTAATTTCACTTGGATAGGTTGGGTCCGGAGGCCATCAGCTTTTCCCAGTCTTTTTGTGGATTCAATTTCGACATCTATGTTTGAGGCGTCTTTGCATATTACAGTTATTAATCTTTTGTCAGACAGTTACTTGTCAGGTTCTAATCCTCGAACAATGACATTGAGCTTTCGTTTTTCTCTTTCCTGGATATTTTTAATAGCTTTTTCGTGCAATTGTTGTTGATTTTGTATACTGAGTACTGCCGCATAAGATTGGGTTGGTGGTGAAGTTGTTTCTTTTCTTAACTGAGTAGGGTATTGTACATGTGATGTGGCAGTGATGTTTGCATATCTTTGTTTATTAGAAATTATTGCTGTTAAACTGTCTAGCTTTAGTGAAATGGCTTTTGTTTTTAATTTTTTTGCCTTTACTGTTTCCAGTATTAACCATCAGAACTGCTGCAGTGAGAACACAGAGCTCTGATGCCTGGAAAACTTAGAAGAATTGCTTCAGTTTCAGCATCAATTTCATTCCCGCTTTTGTTTGTGAAACACTTGAGATGAATGGGCAAGGTGCAGTCATGGCAACGCAGACGCGGACTTTCAACCTCACTTGCGCAATGAGCACATGGTTGACCGTCTCCTTCGGTTAATTCAAGATGGCCGCCGTTTTGTCCTGTCTGCTGGAGTGAGCAATGGATTAGTGATTGTATTTCTGTAAATTCTGTATGGTAAAAATTATGTTTCCAAGTGATAAATGCATTGCCAGTTGTATCTCTAACTTCAAATTGTAAGTATTTTTGTTTCTTTGTCTGGTCGGTGTATATTTGGATTGTGTGTAGCGTAAGATTTTCGTGGTTTATTTTGTTCACAAACATGTTCTTATTTTGGTAATACATTTCAATAGCCTCTCTCTCTCCATAATTTTGTATTGGTTGTATTAAATTGCAAACTTTGTAGATAATTGATACCTTTACGGTATGTTTTATCCAGTATGCTAGTTTTTACATTGCTCGACTGGACATCATTCACCTTGTTCAAATTTTCCATTGGGCTTACCAACACTGGATTGATGGTACTGCTGCTTTCTACATCCATCTTTTGTATCTGGTGACTTATGTCATATATATTGTGTATTATTTAACTAAAATAATTTGATATTACGGCATATATTGTACCTTTTATTTGCAAAAAGTCATGCAGTAAAAAAAAGACGTCTGTCTTCCGTGAAAATAAAACCATTTATGTATGTATGTATGTATGTATGTATGTATGTATGTATGTATGTATGTATGTATGTATGTATGTATTATCTATGTATGCATGTATGTTTTTATGTTTGTAAGTATGTATGTATGTATGTATGTATGAAAAAGTAATGATGACCTTAGAAATAATGCATTGATATCAACTATTACATTAAACATACAACAGATGAATTGATGCTCATGATGTCAAATGGTAAACCTAATAAGTTGTAAATAATCTATAACACGAAGGGATATACTAGACATCAAGGTGTCACCCACATTAACGAGAATACTAACGATCAAATTCTAGTAGGTGATGTTTAAGTGAGAAAATACCATGTCTATTTAGTCATTGAGTTCATGTTTTGCATTTCTTTTTTGGACTTAATTTTGCCTTGCTGTAGAAATTGATTAATTATTTTGTACTATTTAGTAATCTGAAAATTTTATGTTCCGACGTCTAGTGTAATATATTCACTCAAGTTTTCTTTTTCAGTTACGTTAGAAATCATGATTTCCCTACAACGTATCTTTTGATCTAGAATAGTATCTTAACATAAATGTTTGCATGTTTTCCTGATAACGTATTTTTGGATTATTTCGCACTTGAGATGTTTATAATTCACCGATAAAACACAACTATACAAATAATTTGAGAAAAACAAAAACGAATTTATATATAGTTATTACATAAAGCAAGAACGAGATATTATTACCTGGAATCACCTTGACATTTTCATAGGGAATCTAAAACAATTTGAAATCCATAATAAGTGAATAATATATAGATCTTTCTAAAGTCATGTGTGACATTGTAGTACATGACGTATTTTTCTTCATTTACATAAAGCTGATATGTTATAGAGGATTGTCTGTTGTGAAGCAACGTATTCAAATATTATCAATATGCAATGAAAATACACAAACCGAATAGAAATAGTGATTTACCTGTATAACTTCATCCGTTCTAGATGGAAGATGTATCGATATTTCCACTTTTCCAGTTTCATAAACATATATCAAGCAAGAATCATTTTTCCATTCCAAGTTCACGCATTCATTTTTCATTTTCGAGCATTTCAAACCACATTGTACACGCGACGAAGCAGGGACAACAGCAGTAGACGTGTAAGAGTACAATTTGAGATCTTTAACAGGGTGTATGAACAACGACAATCTTCGCTCTGCACATGTCCATTTAATCAACATCGTCAGATGCAGCAATGAGATCACACATTGTTTTACGGAATGGTACATCGTGAAACTGAAAATAGTAATCGAGTAATTGACCATCAGGAGAGGAAATATATGTGAAGTGGACCACAACATGTAACTGTGAATTTTTGTGATTTGATTTAACATAACAATTTCTATGCTATTTTTAATCTAGAATTTAGTATCCGGATTCCAGGGGGTTACTCCACTATGAGGGCTACACGGAGACTTGCCACTTTTTTGGGTCCATACTCCAGCTGAGAAAATACTTTATGGGTATGAGATTTCAAATTTTGGAGCTTTTGGGTATCGTATTTTTGACTTTTTCAACAATTTTTGCATCATTTTCTTGCTTCATTTTTGTGTATTTATTTAAAAAAATCAATCAATCTGCTAGAGCTTTTTGGGTAGCGTCCACATAATTTTTGGGACTTTTGTATTTCACCTTTTTTCAAATTGGCACTCCCCTGTTCCTGAAGAGCTGGAGTTACACCACCCGGGTTTCCTATATTACAGAGCTTAGTCAAAATAATGTATCAGGAGAAAGGAATCAACTTTGATGAGATAATAGCATAAGTTTGCTACCAAAATGTGATAGCGGAATTAGCTTTTATAAACTGTTCCATGATGCCAATCGTATACAAAATATGGATGATGACTATCATACGAATGGAATCATTTTTCATTCGATCGCATGAGATATCATCAAAAGGCCTCTCCTACTAGTCAATACATACAATTCTATCCAGAACCATTGACTATCAACCAAATTATATACGGTTTTTTCTTTACAGGCAGGGGCGCAAATCAGGAGGGCGGTGTTAGGATTCGGCACCCCCATATAATTTTGGAAATTCAGTCCCCGAAACTGCATTTTTTGTCTCCAACACTGTATTATTTGGTCCGGAAGAATAGCAGCAGTATATTGGTTGGTAATGTGTATATTAGCATATTTGAGATATGAAATACATCGTGAAAATTGATTATAAGAACCAGCTTATTATATGAGAAGTGCATAGACATCAGAAAATACTCATTTAATAAGCAAATTTTATGCTCGTTACGCTCATTTGAATCATTTCACCTCCAATAAAATATTCCACGTGACGATACACATCAGTGCCAAGAAACTACACGAACCATTTGAGTCATTGCTCATCATAATTGTTTCCATTCACGAATTGCTTCTTTACAAAGGGTAAAGGGGTCACTGGATCATTATTTTAAGTACCAATAAACCAACATTTGTACTTATCCAATGTCGTATGACAATGATTAAAGATATTCATGAGTCAATGAGTACAACGCGAGATCCAACATAATCTAATCTTATTAATAAAGAACATCTACTTTTATAGTCTACATCAAAACGAGGTTAATATAAAGAGGTTATATATACAGGAATAACAATTACGTAATACGACAACTTCCCTTTATCTAAATTAAAGCAAAAATTGTTATTACTGATGTTGTCTTTTTACCAAATTAATTAATTAATTAATCTATTTTATTTATTAACTATAACCAAAACGATTTGGTTGACGAACAATTCTTGATGAACGCCGTATTGACATATGTGGTGAAGATATGTTTGAATCAGCTGGTTGAACTGCTGATGATGATGTTGTATCGGGTGTGGGGCTAGTCCTACTTGTTTGTTCTAAATTGCAGTCTACAGGGGCATTGCCAATTTGATTGTTCGAAGCTAATACTGTTCTCTCCCCCAATTTTAACCACGCTGTGTTTGATCCTTTTGCAACAACAAATGCAGCTTTCCGAGAGGGTGTGGAATTTGTTGGCTTATACATTACGATGTCTCCGGGTACATGATCGGAAACAAAAGGGACTCTGAGATTTCTCCCCATTAAAATTTGTGCAGGTGATTCTCCGCGAGCATTCGAAGTAGTTCTGTGTACCAGCAAAATCTTGTTTAGAAACCTATCGAAAGAAACGCGCATATTGCGATGCCAAGCTTTCATAGCACGCTTCACTGTTTGGACCGACCGCTCTGCAAGGCCGTTAGCGCGAGGAAATAGGCGGGTGATTCAGATTTGTAGCAACCAGATTTGGCTAGCAATGAAACAATAGCGTCATTGACGAATTCTTGCGCATTATCGGAAACTAAGTGTTTTGCGACACCGAAACGGGCAAAAAGTGATGAAAATACTCGAATAATATTTGGAGTGGATCGGTCTGGACATCGGAAAGCTTCAATCCAGCCGCTACCAGCATCAACAATCATTAAAACATTTCCGATATCTGGAACATGGCCGAAATCCATATGTAATCTTTCCCAAGGGTCAGCTTTTGGCCATTCATGTACTGATTTAGCAGTCTTAGGGCGCAAAGTACAGCACTGTTCACAAGAAGATACATAGCGGTCTATGTCACGAGCCATGCCTGGCCACCAAGCACTCTTTGAGAGAAAGCGCTGGGTTGCATTTATACCTTGGTGGGTAGAATGTGCTTTTTCGAGAATTGAACGGCGGAGCGATGCAGGAATAAAAGCAATAGAACCGAAATAGATAACGTCGTTATGTATAGTTAAATTTTGGTTCAAACGCGCAAACGGACGCTCAGCTTCACTGGGATTGGCCCAATTGCCCGAAATAATACGCCCTTTTAGAGATTGTGCGATGACATCAAGATGAGTAGCATTTTTTAAATCGGAAAAAGCAATAACTGGCTGAAGAAAAGCCTCGTCACAGCTACGTGTGACTTCGACAGCAGCAACAATGTCTTCGCGGGAAAGGGTGGAAGACACTGAAAGGCGAGATAATGCATCAGCATGACAGATTTCAGTTCCGGGCCTGTGTTGAATATTAAAATCAAACGCCATTGATTTTATGGCCCACCGACTGATTCGTGCCGAAGCAGTTTTTGGAATTGGTTGATCAGCACCAAATAATTGGATCAAAGCCTTATGATCCGTGATAAGTGTGAAATGACGACCTAAGAGCAGTTGACGCAGCCTTTCTACGCACCAAACAATACCGAGACCTTCCCTTTCAGTTGCAGAGTATTTTTTTTTCAGCTGGAGTAAGGGATTTTGAAATAAAAATAACAGGTTGGCCATCCTGTGTGAGGACACCAGCAATACAATGGTCTGATGCATCAGTGGTCAATGTCGCTTCTTTTAGCAACGAATATGGTTGAACAATTGGTTTACTTGAAAGTTCAGATTTGAGATTTTCAAACGAACGAGCACAATCATTATTCCATTCAAAAGCGGTTTCTTTTTTGCGTAATAAATTTAGCGGTTTTATTTTGTCTGCAAAGTTTGGTATGAAACGCCCAAAAAAATTCACCAAACCAACAAATGACTCAATTTCTTTTTTATTTTGAGGAGGACGCATGCTGTTAATTTTATTGACAAGGCGATCATCTGGTTGAATACCAGAAGCTGATATGCGATAGCCCAAAAACGAAACTTCAGAAACACGCTGCGTGGATTTTTCCATATTAATAGAAAGCCGCCGTGATTTAAACCGTTCCATTACAGCGTTCAAACGTTTGTTTAAAGATTCTTCAGTAGTGGCATAAATAAGGACATCATCCTGATAAGCAATTGTGCCCTTTAGACCTTGCAAGACATCTTCAATTACATGTTGAAAAATAGCCGAATTGTTGCGCATCCCCATTTGTAAGCGGGTTACGCTATAAAGGCCTTTACTAGTGTTGATAATAGATAATTTTCGCGCGTTATCGTCGAGTTTTACTTGCCAATAGGCGGATTGCAAATCAATTTTCGCGAAGAAACGTGCACCATACATTTTTGCAAAAATTGTTTCAGAATTCGGTAGAGGGTAGTCATCGAACAAGATTTTTCTGTTTACATGGACACTAAAGTCTGCGCACATTCGTAATCCACCCGATTTTTTTTTATCCAAACAACAGGAGATGCATTTTCTGTTCAAGACAATTCAATCGGCTCAATAACCCCCATCCTCTCTAGCCGAGTTAGCTCTAGGTCTACAGCGGTGTGGAGTGGGAGTGGAACAGGTCTAGCACGGCAAAACATTGGCTCAGCATCCTGCTTTAATTTCATAGAAGCTAAAACACCAGTTATGTAAGGGAGTGGCTTCACATCATCATCATCTGCAGAATTAACCATCTGGTCACTAACATGATCACGACCCAACAGGCCATAATTTCTATTAGACTCTACTACATAAAATATGATAGAAGTATTTACGCTATGTTGAACTACATTTAATTTACAGCTACCGATTACTGATAACTCGTGGTCATCATAACATTTGAGCTTACGATTGCTTGAAGTGAGCGGAGGACAATCCAACTGTTCCCAAACTTTACGTGACAGAACAGAACATGAGGCGCCAGTGTCTTTTAACATTCTCACTTTCACGTTGTTAATACTAATATCTTCAGTAGATAGACTTGTATTATTGACATCATCACAGCATAAAATAATGGCTACATCGTTGACATCGTCATTGGCGTCACTGTCATGGTCCACTGCTACATGATTTACCTTCGCGGTGTCTTTCTTCTTTTTATAACAGCACTGTTCAAGGTGCCCACGTTTGTTGCAATAACCACATCTTTTGTTGAAAGCCGGACAAGCACGCGGAGGGTGTGTCCCATCACATAATTTGCATTTATGACTGTTTGAAGCTTTGTTGGTTGAGCTTTTAACATAATTAACGACCACTTTTCCTTCATTAGGTAATGTCGTTCGTTGTAGAAATGTCTGCGTCATATCGTAGAGGCGGACACGTTCTCTTAAATCCTCAAAAGTAGCCGTTGGCATTAGTCGTATATAATCCAGCAACTTTCTGGTGTTTATAAAAACCAATTTCTTTAACTCTTCTGATGGGTCCAATGTTTCTTTGAACCGTGAAAAGTCGCATCTTTCACTTTGATAATTGATTCTAGTGTAGACATCTTCTATTGACTCATCTGGCAATTGTCGTATTGCTAAAAATGTAGTGCGTTCAGCAATCAAAAAACGCTCTTTTGGCTCTATGTATTTACAAGCGATAGCATAAATGTCAGCAAATGGCATTTGTTCAAGCTTCTTTGGTGTAACCAATCTTGACAATGTGATATATGATGTCTCTCCACACATTTCTATGAACATATCAGTTTGCTCTAAATACCCGTCTTTGGAAAGATCACCATCTTCAAGATGATCGCGACGGCATTTAGCATTAAGCGAAGCAAACCAAGCGTTTTCTTTCTCGACATCATCTAAGACTAAAATTCTTTTTTTGGTCCATCGCAATGTCAGCGAAGATTCTTTGTACTTTATAACTCGCAGCGCCAATTTGTCGTATGACAATGATTAAAGATATTCATGAGTCAATGAGTACAACGCGAGATCCAACATAATCTAATCTTATTAATAAAGAACATCTACTTTTATAGTCTACATCAAAACGAGGTTAATATAAAGAGGTTATATATACAGGAATAACAATTACGTAATACGACATCCAATAAATTACTTTTGCTCGCTACGCTCGCAATAATCCTTCTACCCCTTCTATGATCCTATCAACAGCTCATTGAGAGCCGATGCAACGGAGAAATTTAGTGTCAAGTAAGGCCAGAGTAAGAGTTAGAGTTACCATTAGTAAATCAAAAGAAATTGGCGCTCGTTCCGCTCACAAGAAGAACACTAGAAGAATTATATAGGAAGCCGGAAGCAGCAGTAGAACTTTTGCACTTCACCGACGCTAAGATGAATTACATTAAAATCTTCTCTCTGAGTTGAAAATTTTGGTACTTAATTGTCTAACACCCCCAATTGTACCCCAATATACTTTTTGATTTGCTCCCCTGTTTACAGGTACGACGATATTAAAGGATTACATAACTCTGTGTTACCGGAATTTGAACATACGAATTTATGTAACATAAAGTTTGTCTGAATCATCAATTTTCGCTGCTCAATTTCACTGTAATAATCGGTTTTGCAATTTAATAAGTCATTATTTGAGTCATTCGGGAAATAATCTATAATAAAATTCTTACAAATATCATTTCAAACAGAATGTGAAGAAACTCAATAATATAAATGGTTTGTGCCATGTCTAAGTGATCAAAAGTGTGATAGTATTTTCGTTTGAATATCGCATCTCCAAAGCTGTTATTTAATTGTTAGTATATAGTGAAAATTGAATCATTATATAGTGAAAATTGAATCATTATATGGTAAATTTTATGTCTTAAATGTCATTCAGTTTCTGCTGATCGTTGTCATTTTCATGACATGTTCTATAGATGAAAGGGTAAAACCATGCTGGTATAGCTAAGAATATAGCCGACATAGTAACTAAAACCAAAATCACTTTAATGGTTACCTTGAAATCTCGTGCGTTGTCATGAGATTTTAACTGAATATAAGGTGTTAAATCATTTTTAGTGACTATACAATCTAGATATATTTAAATACGATGCTGATTTCTGTGTAGACAATTCTTAGGCAAAATCATCTTGGAAATAGCATTATAAAATAGCTTTGTAAATATAAAAACTCACTGAGAGTAAGTTATAAACACGTTACAAGCCATAGATTACATATGAAAAATCATAATAATTAAAATTTCTATCATTGAATATTTCTGGAAAAGATTCGCAAATCATCTATTAGTTTTCTAATAATATAAAAAAAACGAAAATATATTCCAATAACAAAAATGTATTCCAATACCGTGACCCAAAGTGCTATAATGCTCTTTTTAAAAATTTGGTCTGTAAACGATAAAATTGCAATAACAAGTTTAAAATTTGAAAGTAACCTAACCTACAGTTCGAAATCTTCCTGCCTATCCAGGAAAATGTTTGATTGTTCAAAGAGATCGATTTCTTTGCATAATCTTGCGAAATAAAGCAATCAGAGCCATTCAGCTGATTTTTAATTACTTTTTTCTGGCAGAAAAAGCTATCAGAAGTTTGCTCAATATGACATCTAGTTTACATTACATAACCATATGAAATGTATAAACAGCTCTTTGCTTGGATAAATAAAAAGCTTCAGAAGGCTCCCTTATCTTTCTAAGCATTTGAAAATGGCTACATCACAGTATTTAAAGAACTTCGAATGACCAGCAGCCTTTGCGTTGTTTTGCTGTTTTGATTACAAGAAACGGGGCTAATTCCCAGGAAAGTGACGTCAGCGTATTTTCCTCGTGGATTTTGCTACTGAAAGACACGACAGAAAGCTCGAGAAAATAATCTGATTTTTCAATTTCAATTTCGAATAAATCTTAATTTTCGCAAATATTGATAGGTGCAAGTACATACCATGATGTCGAAACGCAGCATATGGCCAAAATCCTATAGCGGAATAGGAGTCACAGTCCGATCATATGTCTGAGAAGTTTGACGTAAATCAAAATAACTTTCAAATCAATACTATTTAAATTCATATGATTCTAAATTTCATAATTTCCGTGTATAAATGCTATAGAATAACAATGCAATATAAAACTACTATTTTTAGACGAAGCCTACGTGTTTACAAACATAATTTTTTCAAATTAAGAATAATGAGTCAATGATCAAAGTGTCCGCATTAAAATGCGAATTCACATGGTGCTATAATTTATTTTTGTTTTGGTGATAAATTTCGATTTTAAAGGCTAACAAATCTCTTCTGGTTCTTTCAATCCCAAATATTCTGGTATCAAGTAAACACCAACGTGAAATTTTGAATCATTCGAGTTCAGAAAAACTGTCTTCCATCTACAATTCGTATGAAGCTACACGATAGTAGCAAGATTTTTGTGAAACACATTTCTTCAAGCGTCGAAAGCCCTTACGACGTCCACGGTCCACCGACATTGCTTTTCTAACTTTCCAAACCAGTTCGCTGATAAATAACTTGAAAGAGATGCTTCCATGTTTGTTTACGAAATGTTTTACAGAATCGTGGGTGTGTGTGCAAAGGAGACATAAAGGCGTACCGTGTATCATAAAAACAAATGGTTGAAATCTGGGTCCAGATTTCAAAGACAAAAATATGCAAAGGCTGCTGGTCATTCTTTGGTCTTTAATGTCACTCAAGCCGAATATATTTTGAAGAAAAACCTGGTTATTTTTCAAAATAAAATTTTTCTTTTCTTTTCTTTTCAACCATAACAACGAAATAGTTAACAGAGAAAAGAAAAATCAGCAGGCAGCTTGTACTAAACAATGTAATTGTAGGGTAAAACGGCCTTGCCCATTTAACAATGAATGCCTCACAGAAAGCCTCGTTTACAAGGCAAAAGTTACTACCAAAGAAGATCAGGAAAGTCAAAATTACATCGGTTTGATGGAGAGAACCTTCAAACAAAGATACACGCAGAATATGATGTCCTTCAACCACAGAAAATATATTAACAGCACACAACTTTCGAAATACATTTGGAGACTAAAAGATAGGAAAGAAAACTACAAAATTGAATGGACCTGCCTAGCTAAAGCGAAAGTATACAGCAACAAATAAAAAAAGCCATCTATATGTCTAATTGAAAAGTACCATATCAATTGCGCTAAAGAAGATCTATTGAACAAAAAGTCTGAACTCATTTCCAAATGTAGACATGAAAATAAATTTTATCTAATTAATTTAAAATCAGTGAAAACATAACACATATTTTATAATTTACATATGCAGATGATACCTTACCAACGATAATAGGAAATAAAAACAATACAATTTAGCCTATGTTCTGTTAAACAATAACTGTAGGTTTGTAAATCGATATATGCGAAACTGTATGTTTTTCGTTATTTAGTTTATTTGTCTGATGATTGCGTAAGCATGAGACTATTAGTAACAATTATGAATGTGTAGTCTTTGACTTCTTTTATTATATTTATCTCTGTGAAATGCTATATATAGAGCACTATTTTTTGTTATTAGATAATATCTATAATATAATCATATTTTTAATTAACTAATTTCTAAAGCGCCTTGAGAAAAGTTAATGTCATGCACTATATAAAAACAATCTATACTACTTTGGAGCACTCCCACTGACGTAAACTGCTCGCAAACTCTCCTTTAATCGAAAACTCTAGTATTATATTAGATTCTGCTAATCCAAGGAAGGGTCACCGTGGCTCTGCGTGGACGAGGGTGCCATTTTTGAAAAAAGTGGAGTACGCAAACTAGTTCGAAGATTCGTAGAAAATGCAACAAAATGTATTATAAAAAATCATTATATTTTAATTAAAATTATTTTTATAATTAATACCCGAACAACGTTCGATGTGTATTATTATTGCTTTTTTTTCAATATTATCAATTTCAATTTAATTCTTCGATCGGTTTCACAAACATGAGCTGTATGAAGAGTCGGTCATTTGATAACTAAGCCTTTTGAAAATGTTCGTTTTAAGTCCGATTTAAAGACAAATATATAACAGGTATCGGATACTTTGTAAAACATTTGCGACAATACCAATTTATTGAGAACAAGTATAATATTCAGTAAATGAGTAATACATTAGGAAATGATTCATATATTGACTCACCCCCCGACCCAATTAGATATTTATGTATATTAAATAACGCTTCGCACAAATGATGTGAGCACAACAGACTTATTAATGGAAGATTTACGAAGTTAAGGAACCATATAAACTACAAAAAGTATATAATAAAGTCGATAAAGGCAATATGAAATATTTTGAAGAAAATAAATTATCAAAACATACAAAATTGCACCAAAAAGTTGAATTATTCATTTGAACGCAGATAAACGCATGACTGATCGAATTAATCACGGATGTTTAGACAAAGACATGGATTAACATTGTTTAGTATTGGAAATCAAACAGACGAATATTCAAATTATCACGGGTACGTGAGATCTAAACTTTGGACGAATATTCAAATTAACAGTGTTTCGTATGGAATACAAAAACAGACGCATATTCAAATTATCACGGGTTTGATCTAAACTTTGGACGAATATTCAAATTAACAGTGTTTCGTATGGAATATAAAAATAGACGCATATTCAAATTATCACGGGTTTGATCTAAACTTTGGACGAATATTCAAATTAACAGTGTTTCGTATGGAATATAAAAATAGACGCATATTCAAATTATCACGGGTTTGATCTAAACTTTGGACGAATATTCAAATTAACAGTGTTTCGTATGGAATATAAAAATAGACGCATATTCAAATTATCACGGGTTTGATCTAAACTTTGGACGAATATTCAAATATACAGTGTTTCGTATGGAATATAAAAATAGACGCATATTCAAATTATCACGGGTTAAATAATTGACAGTCTTTTTAACCATGGATATGATGAATATAAGTTTGGATTTTTCCAAAGCAACCCGTTTTTTCAGAAATAACAGTTTCGCTCATATTTTCTTTTAGATTTTCAGCTGGATTAGAGTTATATAATGCAGGGAAAGTTGTGATGATATTATGTGCATCATTCGTATTATTGAGCAGTAAATCACTGCATGTTAGAGGATGTGTTACACAGTCAACGGATGTTTCTTTAACTTCGTGTTACCATGCGTGATCTCCTGATATTTCGGTCCAGGTTAATTTCTATATGCAATTATATTCGCTTGTCAATTTACGCGCTAGAGCTTCGTTAGGAACTAGTTAATAGTAAAACAGACAAGAAATCTCTGTTTATTGACCGGTAATTCCTCCATAACTCGCTCTATTTCAGCACGGGACTCTATCTCCCTGGATCGCTTTTGCTTCTCTGCTTCGTCTTTTAATAGTATATAATTTCGTTAAAAAATAGGGTAGAATCAATATAATAATATAAATGACAGGGATTACACACAGAGAAGAGGGGATGCCGATATTGAAATATGCATTGGCATAACAGTATGGAATATAAAAACAGGCGCATATTCAAATTATCTCGGGTTTGATCTAAACTTTGGACGAATATTCAAATTATCACGGGTGTGAACTAAACTTTGGACGAATTTATTCAAATTAACAATGTTTCGTATGGAATATAAAAACAGACGCATATTCAAACTATCACCGGTTTGATCTAAACTTTGGACGAATATTCAAATTAATAGGGTTTCGTATAGAATAAAAAAACTGACGCATATTCAAATTATCACGGGTTTGATCTAAACTTTGGACGAATATTCAAATTATCACGGGTGTGAACTAACTTTTGACGAATATTCAAATTAACAATGTTTCGTATGGAATATAAAAACAGACGCATATTCAAATTATCACGGGTTTGATCTAAACTTTGGACGAATACTCAAATTAATAGGGTTTCGTATAGAATTAAAAAACAGACGCATATTCAAACTATCACGGGTTTGATCTAAGCTTTGGACGAATATTCAAATTAATAGGATTTCGTATAGAATAAAAAAACAGACGCATATTCAAATTATCACGGGTTTGATCTAAACTTTGGACGAATATTCAAATTAACAATGTTTCGTATAGAATAAAAAAACAGACGCATATATTCAAATTATCACAGGTTTGATCTAAACTTTGGACGAATATTAAATTAATAGGGTTTCGTATGGAATATAAAACAGACGCATATTCAAACTATCACGGGTTTGATCTAAACTTTGGACGAATATTCAAATTAACCCGTGATAATTTGAATATGTGTCTGTTTTTCTAATGCATACGAAACATTGTTAATTTGAATATTCGTCCAAAGTTTAGATCAAACCCGTGATAATTTGAATATGCGTCTGTTTTTCTATTCCATACGAAACACTGTTAATTTGAATATTCGTCCAAAGTTTAGATCAAACCCGTGATAATTTGAATATGTGTCTATTTTCTATTCCATGCGAAACACTGTTAATTTGAATATTCGTCAAAAGTTTAGATCACATACGTGATAATTTGATTATGCGTCTATTTTCTATTCCATACGAAACACTGTTAATTTGAATATTCGTCCAAAGTTTAGATCACATACGTGATAATTTGAATATTTGTCCAAAGTTTAGATAAAACCCGTGATAATTTGAATATGCGTCTGTTTTTATATTCCGTACAAAACACTGTTAATTTGAATATTCGTCCAAAGTTTAGATCAAACCCGTGATAATTTGAATATGCGTCTGTTTTTCTATTCCATACGAAACACTGTTAATTTGAAGATTCGTCCAAAGTTTAGATCAAACCCGTGATAATTTGAATATGTGTCTGTATTTATTTTCCATACGAAACACTGTTAATTTGAATATTCGTCCAAAGTTTAGATCAAACCCGTGATAATTTGATTATGCGTCTATTTTCTATTCCATACGAAACACTGTTAATTTGAATATTCGTCCAAAGTTTAGATCACATACGTGATAATTTGAATATTTGTCCAAAGTTTAGATCAAACCCGTGATAATTTGATTATGCGTCTGTATTTATTTTCAATACGAAACACTGTTAATTTGAATATTCGTCCAAAGTTTAGATCACATACGTGATAATTTGATTATTTGTCCAAAGTTTAGATCAAACCCGTGATAATTTGAATATGCGTCTGTATTTATTTTCCATACGAAACACTGTTAATTTGAATATTCGTCCAAAGATTAGATCAAACCCGTGATAATTTGATTATGCGTCTATTTTCTATTCCATACGAAACACTGTTAATTTGAATATTCATCCAAAGTTTAGATCACATACGTGATAATTTGAATATTTGTCCAAAGTTTAGATCAAACCCGTGATAATTTGATTATGCGTCTGTATTTATTTTCAATACGAAACACTGTTAATTTGAATATTCATCCAAAGTTTAGATCACATACGTGATAATTTGAATATTTGTCCAAAGTTTAGATCAAACCCGTGATAATTTGAATATGCGTCTGTATTTATTTTCCATACAAAACACTGTTAATTTGAATATTCGTCCAAAGTTTAGATCAAACCCGTGATATTTTGAATATGCGTCTGTTTTTCTGTTCCATACGAAACACTGTTAATTTGTATATTCGTCCAAAGTTTAGATCAAACCCGTTATAATTTGAATATGCGTCTGTTTTTCTATTCCATACGAAACACCGTTAATTTGAATATTCGTCCAAAGTTTAGATCAAACCCGTGATAATTTGAATATGTGTCTATGTTTTCTATTCCATACGAAACACTGTTAATTTGAACATTCGTCCAAAGTTTAGATCACATACGTGATAATTTGAATATTTGTCCAAAGTTTAGATCAAACCCGTGATAATTTGAATATGCGTCTGTTTTTCTATTCCATACGAAACACTGTTAATTTGAATATTCGTCCAAAGTTTAGATCAAACCCGTGATAATTTGAATATGCGTCTGTATTTATTTTCCATACGAAACACTGTTAATTTGAATATTCGTCCAAAGTTTAGATCAAACCTGTGATAATTTGATTATGCGTCTATTTTCTATTCCATACGAAACACTGTTAATTTGAATATTCGTTCAAAGTTTAGATCACATACGTGATAATTTTAATATTTGTCCAAAGTTTAGATCAAACCCGTGATAATTTGATTATGCGTCTGTATTTATTTTCCATAGGAAAACTGTTAATTTGAATATTCGTCCAAAGTTTAGATCAAACCCGTGATAATTTGAATATGCGTCTGTTTTTCTATTCCATACGAAACACTGTTAATTTGAATATTCGTCCAAAGTCTAGATCAAACCCGTGATAATTTGAATATGTGTCTATTTTTTCTATTCCATACGAAACACTGCTAATTTGAATATTCGTCCAAAGTTTAGATCACATACGTGATAATTTGAATATGCGTCCAAAGTTTTAGATGAAACCCGTGATAATTTGAATATGCGTCTGTTTTTCTGTTCCATACGAAACACTGTTAATTTGAATATTCGTCCAAAGTTTAGATCAAACCCGTGATAATTTGAATATGTGTCTATGTTTTCTATTCCATACGAAACACTGTTAATTTGAATATTCGTCCAAAGTTTAGATCACATACGTGATAATTTGAATATTTGTCCAAAGTTTAGATCAAAGCCGTGATAATTTGAATATGAGTCTGTTTTTCTATTCCATACGAAACACTGTTAATTTGAATATTCGTCCAAAGTTTAGATCAAACCCGTGATAATTTGAATATGCGTCTGTATTTATTTTCCATACGAAACACTGTTAATTTGAATATTCGTCCAAAGTTTAGATCAAACCCGTGATAATTTGATTATGCGTCTATTTTCTATTCCATACGAAACACTGTTAATTTGAATATTCGTCCAAAGTTTAGATCACATACGTGATAATTTTAATATTTGTCCAAAGTTTAGATCAAACCCGTGATAATTTGATTATGCGTCTGTATTTATTTTCCATAGGAAAACTGTTAATTTGAATATTCGTCCAAAGTTTAGATCAAACCCGTGATAATTTGAATATGCGTCTGTTTTTCTATTCCATACGAAACACTGTTAATTTGAATATTCGTCCAAAGTCTAGATCAAACCCGTGATAATTTGAATATGTGTCTATTTTTTCTATTCCATACGAAACACTGTTAATTTGAATATTCGTCCAAAGTTTAGATCACATACGTGATAATTTGAATATTTGTCCAAAGTTTAGATAAAACCCGTGATAATTTGAATATGCGTCTGTTTTTATATTCCGTACAAAACACTGTTAATTTGAATATTCGTCCAAAGTTTAGATCAAACCCGTGATAATTTGAATATGCGTCTGTTTTTCTATTCCATACGAAACACTGTTAATTTGAATATTCGTCCAAAGTTTAGATCAAACCCGTGATAATTTGAATATGCGTCTGTATTTATTTTCCATACGAAACACTGTTAATTTGAATATTCGTCCAAAGTTTAGATCAAACCCGTGATAATTTGATTATGCGTCTATTTTCTATTCCATACGAAACACTGTTAATTTGAATATTAGTCCAAAGTTTAGATCACATACGTGATAATTTGAATATTTGTCCAAAGTTTAGATCAAACCCGTAATAATTTGATTATGCGTCTGTATTTATTTTCAATACGAAACACTGTTAATTTGAATATTCGTCAAAAGTTTAGATCACATACGTGATAATTTGAATATTTGTCCAAAGTTTAGATCAAACCCGTGATAATTTGAATATGCGTCTGTATTTATTTTCCATACGAAACACTGTTAATTTGAATATTCGTCCAAAGATTAGATCAAACCCGTGATAATTTGATTATGCGTCTATTTTCTATTCCATACGAAACACTGTTAATTTGAATATTCGTCCAAAGTTTAGATCACATACGTGATAATTTGAATATTTGTCCAAAGTTTAGATCAAACCCGTGATAATTTGATTATGCGTCTGTATTTATTTTCAATACGAAACACTGTTAATTTGAATATTCGTCCAAAGTCTAGATCAAACCCGTGATAATTTGAATATGTGTCTATTTTTTCTATTCCATACGAAACACTGTTAATTTGAATATTCGTCCAAAGTTTAGATCACATACGTGATAATTTGAATATTTGTCCAAAATTAAGATAAAACCCTTGATAATTTGAATATGCGTCTGTTTTTATATTCCGTACAAAACACTGTTAATTTGAATATTCGTCCAAAGTTTAGATCAAACCCGTGATGATTTGAATATGCGTCTGTTTTTCTATTCCATACGAAACACTGTTAATTTGAATATTCGTCCAAAGTTTAGATCAAACCCGTGATAATTTGATTATGCGTCTGTATTTATTTTCAATACGAAACACTGTTAATTTGAATATTCGTCCAAAGTCTAGATCAAACCCGTGATAATTTGAATATGTGTCTATTTTTTCTATTCCATACGAAACACTGTTAATTTGAATATTCGTCCAAAGTTTAGATCACATACGTGATAATTTGAATATTTGTCCAAAATTAAGATAAAACCCTTGATAATTTGAATATGCGTCTGTTTTTATATTCCGTACAAAACACTGTTAATTTGAATATTCGTCCAAAGTTTAGATCAAACCCGTGATGATTTGAATATGCGTCTGTTTTTCTATTCCATACGAAACACTGTTAATTTGAATATTCGTCCAAAGATTAGATCAAACCCGTGATAATTTGATTATGCGTCTATTTTCTATTCCATACGAAACACTGTTAATTTGAATATTCGTCCAAAGTTCAGATCACATACGTGATAATTTGAATATTTGTCCAAAGTTTAGATCAAATCCGTGATAATTTGATTATGCGTCTGTATTTATTTTCAATACGAAACACTGTTAATTTGAATATTCGTCCAAAGTTTAGATCACATACGTGATAATTTGAATATTTGTCCAAAGTTTAGATCAAACCCGTGATAATTTGAATATGCGTCTGTTTTTCTATTCCATACGAAACACTGTTAATTTGAATATTCGTCCAAAGTTTAGATCAAACCCGTGATGATTTGAATATGCGTCTGTTTTTCCATTCCATACGAAACACTGTTAATTTGAATATTCGTCCAAAGTTTAGATCAAACCCGTGATAATTTGAATATGCGTCTGTATTTACTTTCCATACGAAACACTGTTAATTTGAATATTCGTCCAAAGTTTAGATCAAACCCGTGATAATTTGATTATACGTCTGTATTTATTTTCAATACGAAACACTGTTAATTTGAATATTAATCAAAAGTTTAGATCACATACGTGATAATTTGAATATTTGTCCAAAGTTTAGATCAAACCCGTGATAATTTGAATATGCGTCTGTATTTATTTTCCATACGAAACACTGTTAATTTGAATATTCGTCCAAAGATTAGATCAAACCGTGATAATTTGATTATGCGTCTATTTTCTATTCCATACGAAACACTGTTAATTTGAATATTCGTCCAAAGTTCAGATCACATACGTGATAATTTGAATATTTGTCCAAAGTTTAGATCAAATCCGTGATAATTTGATTATGCGTCTGTATTTATTTTCAATACGAAACACTGTTAATTTGAATATTCGTCCAAAGTTTAGATCACATACGTGATAATTTGAATATTTGTCCAAAGTTTAGATCAAACCCGTGATAATTTGAATATGCGTCTGTATTTATTTTCCATACGAAACACTGTTAATTTGAATATTCGTCCAAAGTTTAGATCAAACCCGTGATAATTTGATTATGCGTCTATTTTCTATTCCATACGAAACACTGTTAATTTGAATATTCGTCCAAAGTTTAGATCACATACGTGATAATTTGAATATTTGTCCAAAGTTTAGATCAAACCCGTGATAATTTGATTATGCGTCTATTTTCCATTCCATACGAAACACTGTTAATTTGAATATTCGTCCAAAATTTAGATCACATACGTGATAATTTGAATATTCGTCCAAAGTTTAGATCAAACCCGTGATGATTTGAATATGCGTCTGTTTTTCTATTCCATACGAAACACTGTTAATTTGAATATTCGTCCAAAGTTTAGATCAAACCCGTGATAATTTGAATATGCGTCTGTATTTATTTTCCATACGAAACACTGTTAATTTGAATATTCGTCCAAAGTTTAGATCAAACCCGTGATAATTTCATTATGCGTCTGTATTTATTTTCCATACGAAACACTGTTAATTTGAATATTCGTCGAAAGTATAGATCAAACCCGTGATAATTTGAATATGTGTCTGTTTTTTATTCCATACGAAAACACTGTTAATTTGAATATTCGTCCAAAATTTAGATCACATACGTGATATTTTGAATATTTGTCCAAAGTTTAGATCAAACCCGTGATAATTTGAATATGCGTCCAAAGTTTTAGATGAAACTCGTGATAATTTGAATATGCGTCTGTTTTTCTATTCCATACGAAACACTGTTAATTTGAATATTCGTCCAAAGTTTAGATCAAACCCATGATAATTTGAATATGCGTCTGTATTTATTTTCCATACGAAACACTGTTAATTTGAATATTCGTCCAAAGTTTAGATCAAACCCGAGATAATTTGATTATGCGTCTATTTTCTATTCCATACGAAACACTGTTAATTTGAATATTCGTCCAAAGTTTAGATCACATACGTGATAATTTGAATATTTGTCCAAAGTTTAGATCAAACCCGTGATAATTTGATTATGCGTCTGTATTTATTTTCAATACGAAACACTGTTAATTTGAATATTCGTCCAAAGTTTAGATCACATACGTGATAATTTGAATATTTGTCCAAAGTTTAGATCAAACCCGTGATAATTTGAATATGCGTGCAAAGTTTTAGATGAAACCCGTGATAATTTGAATATGCGTCTGTTTTTCTATTCCATACGAAACACTGTTAATTTGAATATTCGTCCAAAGTTTAGATCAAACCCGTGATAATTTGAATATGCGTCTGTTTTCTATTCCATACGAAACACTGTTAATTTGAATATTCGTCAAAAGTTTAGATCACATACGTGATAATTTGAATATTTGTCCGAAGTTTAGATCAAACCCGTGATAATTTGAATATGCGTCTGTTTTTCTATTCCATACGAAACACCGTTAATTTGAATATTCGTCCAAAGTTTAGATCAAACCCGTGATAATTTGAATATGTGTCTATTTTCTATTCCATACGAAACACTGTTAATTTGAATATTCGTCCAAAGTTTAGATCAAACCCGTGATAATTTCATTATGCGTCTGTATTTATTTTCCATACGAAACACTGTTAATTTGAATATTCGTCGAAAGTATAGATCAAACCCGTGATAATTTGAATATGTGTCTGTTTTTTATTCCATACGAAACACTGTTAATTTGAATATTCGTCCAAAATTTAGATCACATACGTGATATTTTGAATATTTGTCCAAAGTTTAGATCAAACCCGTGATAATTTGAATATGCGTCCAAAGTTTTAGATGAAACTCGTGATAATTTGAATATGCGTCTGTTTTTCTATTCCATACGAAACACTGTTAATTTGAATATTCGTCCAAAGTTTAGATCAAACCCATGATAATTTGAATATGCGTCTGTATTTATTTTCCATACGAAACACTGTTAATTTGAATATTCGTCCAAAGTTTAGATCAAACCCGAGATAATTTGATTATGCGTCTATTTTCTATTCCATACGAAACACTGTTAATTTGAATATTCGTCCAAAGTTTAGATCACATACGTGATAATTTGAATATTTGTCCAAAGTTTAGATCAAACCCGTGATAATTTGATTATGCGTCTGTATTTATTTTCAATACGAAACACTGTTAATTTGAATATTCGTCCAAAGTTTAGATCACATACGTGATAATTTGAATATTTGTCCAAAGTTTAGATCAAACCCGTGATAATTTGAATATGCGTGCAAAGTTTTAGATGAAACCCGTGATAATTTGAATATGCGTCTGTTTTTCTATTCCATACGAAACACTGTTAATTTGAATATTCGTCCAAAGTTTAGATCAAACCCGTGATAATTTGAATATGCGTCTGTTTTCTATTCCATACGAAACACTGTTAATTTGAATATTCGTCAAAAGTTTAGATCACATACGTGATAATTTGAATATTTGTCCGAAGTTTAGATCAAACCCGTGATAATTTGAATATGCGTCTGTTTTTCTATTCCATACGAAACACCGTTAATTTGAATATTCGTCCAAAGTTTAGATCAAACCCGTGATAATTTGAATATGTGTCTATTTTCTATTCCATACGAAACACTGTTAATTTGAATATTCGTCCAAAGTTTAGATCACATACGTGATAATTTGAATATTTGTCCAAAGTTTAGATCAAACCCGTGATAATTTGAATATGCGTCTGTTTTTATATTCCGTACAAAACACTGTTAATTTGAATATTCGTCCAAAGTTTAGATCAAACCCGTGATGATTTGAATATGCGTCTGTTTTTCTATTCCATACGAAACACTGTTAATTTGAATATTCGTTCAAAGTTTAGATCAAACCCGTGATAATTTGAATATGCGTCGGTATTTATTTTCCATACGAAACACTGTTAATTTCAATATTCGTCCAAAGTTTAGATCAAACCCGTGATAATTTGATTATGCGTCTGTATTTATTTTCCATACGAAACACTGTTAATTTGAATATTCGTCGAAAGTATAGATCAAACCCGTGATAATTTGAATATGTGTCTGTTTTTTATTCCATACGAAACACTGTTAATTTGAATATTCGTCCAAAGTTTAGATCACATACGTGATAATTTGGATATGCGTCCAAAGTTTTAGATGAAACCCGTGATAATTTTAATATGCGTCTGTTTTTCTATTCCATACGAAACACTGTTAATTTGAATATTCGTCCAGAGTTTAGATCAAAACCGTGATAATTTGAATATGCGTCTGTTTTTCTATTCCATACGAAACACCGTTAATTTGAATATTCGTCCAAAGTTTAGATCAAACCCGTGATAATTTGAATATGTGTCTATTTTATATTCCATACGAAACACTGTTAATTTGAATATTCGTCCAAAGTTTAGATCACATACGTGATAATTTGAATATTTGTCCAAAGTTTAGATCAAACCCGTGATAATTTGAATATGCGTCTGTTTTTATATTCCGTACAAAACACTGTTAATTTGAATATTTGTCCAAAGTTTAGATCAAACCCGTGATGATTTGAATATGCGTCTGTTTTTCTATTCCATACGAAACACTGTTAATTTGAATATTCGTCCAAAGTTTAGATCAAACCCGTGATAATTTGAATATGCGTCTGTATTTATTTTCCATACGAAACACTGTTAATTTGAATATTTGTCCAAAGTTTAGATCAAACCCGTGATAATTTGATTATGCGTCTGTATTTTTTTCCATACGAAACACTGTTAATTTGAATATTCGTCCAAAGAATAGATCAACCCGTGATAATATGAATATGTGTCTGATTTTTATTCCATACGAAACACTGTTAATTTGAATATTCGTCCAAAATTAAGATCACATACGTGATAATTTGAATATTTGTCCAAAGTTTAGATCAAACCCGTGATAATTTGATTATGCGTCTGTTTTTATATTCCATACAAAACACTGTTAATTTGAATATTCGTCCAAAGTTTAGATCAAACCCGTGATGATTTGAATATGCGTCTGTTTTTCTATTCCATACGAAACACTGTTAATTTGAATATTCGTCCAAAGTTTAGATCACATACGTGATAATTTTAATATTTGTCCAAAGTTTAGATCAAACCCGTGATAATTTGATTATGCGTCTGTATTTATTTTCCATAGGAAAACTGTTAATTTGAATATTCGTCCAAAAATAAATCAAACCCGTGATAATTTGAATATGCGTCTGTTTTTCTATTCCATACGAAACACTGTTAATTTGAATATTCGTCCAAAGTCTAGATCAAACCCGTGATAATTTGAATATGTGTCTATTTTTTCTATTCCATACGAAACACTGTTAATTTGAATATTCGTCCAAAGTTTAGATCACATACGTGATAATTTGAATATTTGTCCAAAGTTTAGATAAAACCCTTGATAATTTGAATATGCGTCTGTTTTTATATTCCGTACAAAACACTGTTAATTTGAATATTCGTCCAAAGTTTAGATCAAACCCGTGATGATTTGAATATGCGTCTGTATTTATTTTCCATACGAAACACTGTTAATTTGAATATTCGTCCAAAGTTTAGATCAAACCCGTGATAATTTGATTATGCGTCTGTATTTATTTTCAATACGAAACACTGTTAATTTGAATATTAATCAAAAGTTTAGATCACATACGTGATAATTTGAATATTTGTCCAAAGTTTAGATCAAACCCGTGATAATTTGAATATGCGTCTGTATTTATTTTCCATACGAAACACTGTTAATTTGAATATTCGTCCAAAGATTAGATCAAACCCGTGATAATTTGATTATGCGTCTATTTTCTATTCCATACGAAACACTGTTAAATTGAATATTAGTCCAAAGTTCAGATCACATACGTGATAATTTGAATATTTGTCCAAAGTTTAGATCAAACCCGTGATAATTTGATTATTCGTCTGTATTTATTTTCAATACGAAACACTGTTAATTTGAATATTCGTCCAAAGTTTAGATCACATACGTGATAATTTGAATATTTGTCCAAAGTTTAGATCAAACCCGTGATAATTTGAATATGCGTCTGTATTTATTTTCCATACGAAACACTGTTAATTTGAATATTCGTCCAAAGTCTAGATCAAACCCGTGATAATTTGATTATGCGTCTATTTTTTATTCCATACGAAACACTGTTAATTTGAATATTCGTCCAAAGTTTAGATCACATACGTGATAATTTGAATATTTGTCCAAAGTTTAGATCAAACCCGTGATAATTTGATTATGCGTCTATTTTCCATTCCATACGAAACACTGTTAATTTGAATATTCGTCCAAAATTTAGATCACATACGTGATAATTTGAATATTCGTCCAAAGTTTAGATCAAACCCGTGATGATTTGAATATGCGTCTGTTTTTCTATTCTATACGAAACACTGTTAATTTGAATATTCGTCCAAAGTTTAGATCAAACCCGTGATAATTTGAATATGCGTCTGTATTTATTTTCCATACGAAACACTGTTAATTTGAATATTCGTCCAAAGTTTAGATCAAACCCGTGATAATTTCATTATGCGTCTGAATTTATTTTCCATACGAAACACTGTTAATTTGAATATTCGTCGAAAGTATAGATCAAACCCGTGATAATTTGAATATGTGTCTGTTTTTTATTCCATACGAAACACTGTTAATTTGAATATTCGTCCAAAATTTAGATCACATACGTGATAATTTGAATATTTGTCCAAAGTTTAGATTAAACCCGTGATAATTTGAATATGCGTCCAAAGTTTTAGATGAAACTCGTGATAATTTGAATATGCGTCTGTTTTTCTATTCCATACGAAACACTGTTAATTTGAATATTCGTCCAAAGTTTTGATCAAACCCGTGATAATTTGAATATGCGTCTGTATTTATTTTCCATACGAAACACTGTTAATTTGAATATTCGTTCAAAGTTTAGATCAAACCCGAGATAATTTGATTATGCGTCTATTTTCTATTCCATACGAAACACTGTTAATTTGAATATTCGTCCAAAGTTTAGATCACATACGTGATAATTTGAATATTTGTCCAAAGTTTAGATCAAACCCGTGATAATTTGATTATGCGTCTGTATTTATTTTCAATACGAAACACTGTTAATTTGAATATTCGTCCAAAGTTTAGATCAAACCCGTGATGATTTGAATATGCGTCTGTTTTTCTATTCCATACGAAACACTGTTAATTTGAAGATTCGTCCAAAGTTTAGATCAAACCCGTGATAATTTGAATATGCATCTGTATTTATTTTCCATACGAAACACTGTTAATTTGAATATTCGTCCAAAGTTTAGATCAAACCTGTGATAATTTCTTTATGCGTCTGTATTTATTTTCCATACGAAACACTGTTAATTTGAATATTCGTCGAAAGTATAGATCAAACCCGTGATAATTTGAATATGTGTCTGTTTTTTATTCCATACGAAACACTGTTAATTTGAATATTCGTCCAAAATTTAGATCATATACGTGATAATTTGAATATTTGTCCAAAGTTTAGATCAAACCCGTGATAATTTGAATATGCGTCCAAAGTTTTAGATGAAACTCGTGATAATTTGAATATGCGTCTGTTTTTCTATTCCATACGAAACACTGTTAATTTGAATATTCGTCCAAAGTTTAGATCAAACCCGTGATAATTTGAATATGCGTCTGTATTTATTTTCCATACGAAACACTGTTAATTTGAATATTTGTCCAAAGTTTAGATCAAACCCGAGATAATTTGATTATGCGTCTATTTTCTATTCCATACGAAACACTGTTAATTTGAATATTCGTCCAAAGTTTAGATCACATACGTGATAATTTGAATATTTGTCCAAAGTTTAGATCAAACCCGTGATAATTTGATTATGCGTCTGTATTTATTTTCAATACGAAACACTGTTAATTTGAATATTCGTCCAAAGTTTAGATCACATACGTGATAATTTGAATATTTGTCCAAAGTTTAGATCAAACCCGTGATAATTTGAATATGCGTCTGTATTTATTTTCCATACGAAACACTGTTAATTTGAATATTCGTCCAAAGTTTAGATCAAACCCGTGATAATTTGATTATGCGTCTATTTTCTATTCCATACGATACACTGTTAATTTGAATATTCGTCCAAAGTTTAGATCACATACGTGATAATTTGAATATATGTCCAAAGTTTAGATCAAACCTGTGATAATTTGATTATGCGTCTATATTCTATTCCATACGAAACACTGTTAATTTTAATATTCATCCAAAATTTAGATCACATACGTGATAATTTGAATATTTGTCCAAAGTTTAGATCAAACCCGTGATAATTTGAATATGCGTGCAAAGTTTTAGATGAAACCCGTGATAATTTGAATATGCGTCTGTTTTTCTATTCCATACGAAACACTGTTAATTTGAATATTCGTCCAAAGTTTAGATCAAACCCGTGATAATTTGAATATGCGTCTGTTTTCTATTCCATACGAAACACTGTTAATTTGAATATTCGTCAAAAGTTTAGATCACATACGTGATAATTTGAATATTTGTCCGAAGTTTAGATCAAACCCGTGATAATTTGAATATGCGTCTGTTTTTCTATTCCATACGAAACACTGTTAATTTGAATATTCGTCCAAAGTTTAGATCACATACGTGAAAATTTGAATATATGTCCAAAGTTTAGATCAAACCTGTGATAATTTGATTATGCGTCTACTTTCTATTCCATACGAAACACTGTTAATTTGAATATTCGTCCAAAGTTTAGATCAAACCCGTGATAATTTGAATATGCGTCTGTTTTTATATTCCGTACAAAACACTGTTAATTTGAATATTCGTCCAAAGTTTAGATCAAACCCGTGATGATTTGAATATGCGTCTGTTTTTCTATTTCATACGAAACACTGTTAATTTGAATATTCGTCCAAAGTTTAAATCAAACCCGTGATAATTTGAATATGCGTCTACTTTCTATTCCATACGAAACACTGTTAATTTGAATATTCGTCCAAAGTTTAGATCACATACGTGATAATTTGAATATTTGTCCAAAGTTTAGATCAAACCCGTGATAATTTGAATATGCGTCTGTATTTATTTTCCATACGAAACACTGTTAATTTGAATATTCGTCCAAAGTTTAGATCAAACCCGTGATAATTTGATTATGCGTCTATTTTCTATTCCATACGATACACTGTTAATTTGAATATTCGTCCAAAGTTTAGATCACATACGTGATAATTTGAATATATGTCCAAAGTTTAGATCAAACCTGTGATAATTTGATTATGCGTCTATATTCTATTCCATACGAAACACTGTTAATTTTAATATTCATCCAAAATTTAGATCACATACGTGATAATTTGAATATTTGTCCAAAGTTTAGATCAAACCCGTGATAATTTGAATATGCGTGCAAAGTTTTAGATGAAACCCGTGATAATTTGAATATGCGTCTGTTTTTCTATTCCATACGAAACACTGTTAATTTGAATATTCGTCCAAAGTTTAGATCAAACCCGTGATAATTTGAATATGCGTCTGTTTTCTATTCCATACGAAACACTGTTAATTTGAATATTCGTCAAAAGTTTAGATCACATACGTGATAATTTGAATATTTGTCCGAAGTTTAGATCAAACCCGTGATAATTTGAATATGCGTCTGTTTTTCTATTCCATACGAAACACTGTTAATTTGAATATTCGTCCAAAGTTTAGATCACATACGTGAAAATTTGAATATATGTCCAAAGTTTAGATCAAACCTGTGATAATTTGATTATGCGTCTACTTTCTATTCCATACGAAACACTGTTAATTTGAATATTCGTCCAAAGTTTAGATCAAACCCGTGATAATTTGAATATGCGTCTGTTTTTATATTCCGTACAAAACACTGTTAATTTGAATATTCGTCCAAAGTTTAGATCAAACCCGTGATGATTTGAATATGCGTCTGTTTTTCTATTTCATACGAAACACTGTTAATTTGAATATTCGTCCAAAGTTTAAATCAAACCCGTGATAATTTGAATATGCGTCGGTATTTATTTTCCATACGAAACACTGTTAATTTCAATATTCGTCCAAAGTTTAGATCAAACCCGAGATAATTTGATTATGCGTGTATTTGCTATTCCATACGAAACACTGTTAATTTGAATATTCGTCCAAAGTTTAGATCAAACCCGTGATAATTTGAATATGCGTCTGTTTTCTATTCCATACGAAACACTGTTAATTTGAATATTCGTCAAAAGTTTAGATCACATACGTGATAATTTGAATATTTGTCCGAAGTTTAGATCAAACCCGTGATAATTTGAATATGCGTCTGTTTTTCTATTCCATACGAAACACTGTTAATTTGAATATTCGTCCAAAGTTTAGATCACATACGTGATAATTTGAATATATGTCCAAAGTTTAGATCAAACCTGTGATAATTTGATTATGCGTCTATTTTCTATTCCCTACGAAACACTGTTAATTTGAATATTCGTCCAAAGTTTAGATCAAACCCGTGATAATTTGAATATGCGTCTGTTTTTATATTCCGTACAAAACACTGTTAATTTGAATATTCGTCCAAAGTTTAGATCAAACCCGTGATGATTTGAATATGCGTCTGTTTTTCTATTCCATACGAGACACTGTTAATTTGAATATTCGTCCAAAGTTTAGATCAAACCCGTGATAATTTGAATATGCGTCGGTATTTATTTTCCATACGAAACACTGTTAATTTCAATATTCGTCCAAAGTTTAGATCAAACCCGTGCTAATTTGATTATGCGTCTGTATTTATTTTCCATACGAAACACTGTTAATTTGAATATTCGTCGAAAGTATAGATCAAACCCGTGATAATTTGAATATGTGTCTGTTTTTTATTCCATACGAAACACTGTTAATTTGAATATTCGTCCAAAGTTTAGATCACATACGTGATAATTTGAATATGCGTCCAAAGTTTTAGATGAAACCCGTGATAATTTTAATATGCGTCTGTTTTTCTATTCCATACGAAACACTGTTAATTTGAATATTCGTCCAGAGTTTAGATCAAAACCGTGATAATTTGAATATGCGTCTGTTTTTCTATTCCATACGAAACACCGTTAATTTGAATATTCGTCCAAAGTTTAGATCAAACCCGTGATAATTTGATTATGTGTCTATTTTCTATTCCATACGAAACACTGTTAATTTGAATATTCGTCCAAAGTTTAGATCACATACGTGATAATTTGAATATTTGTCCAAAGTTCAGATCAAACCCGTGATAATTTGAATATGCGTCTGTTTTTATATTCCGTACAAAACACTGTTAATTTGAATATTTGTCCAAAGTTTAGATCAAACCCGTGATGATTTGAATATGCGTCTGTTTTTCTATTCCATACGAAACACTGTTAATTTGAAAATTCGTCCAAAGTTTAGATCAAACCCGTGATAATTTGAATATGCGTCTGTATTTATTTTCCATACGAAACACTGTTAATTTGAATATTCGTCCAAAGTTTAGATCAAACCCGTGATAATTTGAATATGCGTCTGTTTTTCTATTCCATACGAAACACTGTTAATTTGAATATTCGTCCAAAGATTAGATCAAACCCGTGATAATTTGAATATGCGTCTGTTTTTCTATTCCATACGAAACACCGTTAATTTGAATATTCGTCCAAAGTTTAGATCAAACCCGTGATAATTTGAATATGTGTCCATTTTCTATTCCATACGAAACATTGTTAATTTGAATATTTGTCCAAAGTTTAGATCACATACGTGATAATTTGAATATTTGTCCAAAGTTTAGATCAAACCCGTGATAATTTGAATATGCGTCTGTTTTTATATTCCGTACAAAACACTGTTAATTTGAATATTCGTCCAAAGTTTAGATCAAACCCGTGATGATTTGAATATGCGTCTGTTTTTCTATTCCATACGAAACACTGTTAATTTGAATATTGGTCCAAAGTTTAGATCAAACCCGTGATAATTTGAATATGCGTCTGTATTTATTTTCCATACGAAACACTGTTAATTTGAATATTCGTCCAAAGTTTAGATCAAACCCGTGATAATTTGATTATGCGTCTGTATTTATTTTCAATACGAAACACTGTTAATTTGAATATTCGTCGAAAGAATAGATCAAACCCGTGATAATTTGAATATGTGTCTGTTTTTTATTCCATACGAAACACTGTTAATTTGAATATTCGTCCAAAATTACGATCACATACGTGATAATTTGAATATTTGTCCAAAGTTTAGATCAAACCCGTGATAATTTGATTATGCGTCTGTTTTTATATTCCGCACAAAACACTGTTAATTTGAATATTCGTCCAAAGTTTAGATCAAACCCGTGATGATTTGAATATGCCTCTGTTTTTCTATTCCATACGAAACACTGTTAATTTGAATATTCGTCCAAAGTTTAGATCAAACCCGTGATAATTTGAATATGCGTCTGTATTTATTTTCCATACGAAACACTGTTAATTTGAATATTCGTCCAAAGTTTAGATCAAACCCGTGATAATTTGATTATGCGTCTGTATTTATTTTCCATACGAAACACTGTTAATTTGAATATTCGTCGAAAGAATAGATCAAACCCGTGATAATTTGATTATGTGTCTATTTTCTATTCCATACGAAACACTGTTAATTTGAATATTCGTCCAAAATTAAGATCACATACGTGATAATTTGAATATTTGTCCAAAGTTTACATCAAACCCGTGATAATTTGAATATGCGTCCAAAGTTTTAGATGAAACCTGTGATAATTTGAATATGCGTCTGTTTTTCTATTCCATACAAAACATTGTTAATTTGAATATGCGTCCAAAGTTTTAGATGAAACCCGTGATAATTTGAATATGCGTCTGTTTTTCTATTCCATACGAAACACTGTTAATTTGAATATTTGTCCAAAGTTTAGATCAAACCCGTGATAATTTGATTATGCGTCTGTATTTATTTTCCATACGAAACACTGTTAATTTGAATATTCGTCGAAAGAATAGATCAAACCCGTGATAATTTGATTATGTGTCTATTTTCTATTCCATACGAAACACTGTTAATTTGAATATTCGTCCAAAATTAAGATCACATACGTGATAATTTGAATATTTGTCCAAAGTTTAGATCAAACCCGTGATAATTTGAATATTCGTCCAAAGTTTAGATCAAACCCGTGATAATTTGAATATGCGTCTGTATTTATTTTCCATACGAAACACTGTTAATTTGAATATTCGTCCAAAGTTTAGATCAAACCCGTGATAATTTGATTATGCGTCTGTATTTATTTTCCATACGAAACACTGTTAATTTGAATATTCGTCGAAAGAATAGATCAAACCCGTGATAATTTGATTATGTGTCTATTTTCTATTCCATACGAAACACTGTTAATTTGAATATTCGTCCAAAATTAAGATCACATACGTGATAATTTGAATATTTGTCCAAAGTTTAGATCAAACCCGTGATAATTTGAATATGCGTCCAAAGTTTTAGATGAAACCTGTGATAATTTGAATATGCGTCTGTTTTTCTATTCCATACAAAACATTGTTAATTTGAATATGCGTCCAAAGTTTTAGATGAAACCCGTGATAATTTGAATATGCGTCTGTTTTTCTATTCCATACGAAACACTGTTAATTTGAATATTTGTCCAAAGTTTAGATCAAACCCGTGATAATTAGAATATGCGTCTGTTTTTATATTCCATACGAAACACTGTATATTTGAATATTCGTCCAAAGTTTAGATCAAACCCGTGATAATTTGAATATGCGTCTGTTTTTGTATTCCATACGAAACACTGTTAATTTGAATATTCGTCCAAATTTTAAATCAAACCCGTGATAATTTGAATATGCGTCTGTTTTACTTTTCCATACGAAAAACTGTTAATTTGAATATTCGTCCAAAGTTTAGATCTCACCCGTGATAATTTGAATATTCGTCTGTTTGATTTCCAATACTAAACAATGTCAATCCATGTCTTTGTCTAAACATTCGTGATTAATTCGATGAGTTATGCGTTTATCTGCGTTCAAATGAATAATTCAATTTTTTGGTGCAATTTTGTATGTTTCGATAATTTATTTTCTTTAAAATATTTCATATTGCCTTTATCGACTTTATTATCTATTTTTTGTAGTTTATATGGTTCCTTAACTTCGTAAATCTTCCATTAATAAGTCTGTTGTGCTCACATCATTTTTGCGAAGCGTTATTTAACGCGCTCCAATATAGGTCTATTTGAATATTCGTCCAGACGAATATTCGTCTAACTTCACAGACATGGGAACTAGTGCTAAAACATGACCTGTTTAAATTTTAGCACTAGTTCACGATTTTTAACGTAAAACGTGATTTCAGATTAAAACTTAAACGTTATATTAAAGTATATTAAAGATGAAACTACTGAAAAATCGATTAAAACATTGTGGTGTCGTTCTAAACAGATAACACCCTTGCATTTTGTCTCAATAGAGCTGATTTTATTCGGACACAATTTTCGATACATACACATGATTACAATGGTCTTTGAATTTAACAATACAGCTACAGAACGTAGGCGTGTGTTTTATTCGAAAATGACAACGTCACAAACTCATAATAGCCCATAATTAGTACTTATTTAGGCTATAACTTCGAAAGGATTAATTTAGGTTGATCATCAAACCGTCGTATGCCTGTTATTAACTGATTTAATTTCATATATTAAAGCTATGATTTCCATCTTGATGCATTGCGCCTATGGAAGTGTGGAAATTATTTTGTACTATTTACCTATTGAGGTATCTATATTACACTATATTCTATATTCAATTTAATTCTAGGTGGAAGTAGGACAATAATCTTACATTTTACTTTGAATTTGGCATTGCTTAGTTTATTGATTTACAATTTTGGAAGTATATAACCTTTCTTGAAATTGCTTCCATAGCAGATTTCCTACGATAAAATTCTTACTCATTGTGAATCACGTGCTTTCTATTTTTAACACCACCTGCGTCATTCTAGTTTATTTTTTTAAGAGCACCCCAACTATTGAATAATGCTTCCAATATCTTTTTAAATCGCAAACGTGATAGCACAAGCGTCTGCTATAATCCGCAGAGGATCTCACCATCTCCACAAGAACTGGTGTATGCAAAAAATGTGAAGTACCGAAACGAGTTACAAAAATCCGGGCCAAGTGTAACAAAAATGCTAAAAAAGTCAAGAACATTATTTTTTAATTTAACGGTTTTTTTTTCAAAGTTTTGCAAATTAATATTTTGTCAATATTTTTAACACAGTCAAAACGTAGACCAAAAATCTCCCAAATCCGACATTTGATACATAAATTCTCCTATTTCAACTGCCGCACTATGGACTCCCAAAAAGCAGGGCGTCACACTACAACTGTTATAAGGGAATTACCTCCAGCGGGCTTTTAATCATGGAAAGAAGCTTGTTTGCAAGCGGACTGCGCATGGCTGCTTCATTTTCGTTATAAAAACGACGTCTTGACTTCCAATTTCAAAACATTACCGAACACAAGAGATTTAATTTGATACTACGCTACATTTTTAAAGATAGCAAATATTCTGTAAATATATTCCATTTTACTTTTACAACTTGCAAGAGTAAAAGCATGTTGACTAAATGACAACAATTCATCAATCCGCCAGAAGATAATCCATATTTTGATTCTATCAAAATCGAATAACATACAATTGTACTCTCAATGCATGCTCAATGTAAACGCTGAAATTATCAACCAAACTATTATTTGTCAAACGCAAACGTGCATTTCATAATTAGTTTAAATAAGATAGATTTTACAACTTTCGACTTAAATTGTATGATATTACGGACGGAAAAAGAAATACATCGTTTTTCATATAATGCAGAAAATGGAATTTGTGAATTGAAGTTAAGAGCAATTCATCAAGACTGTATAAAATAATTATTACGATGAACTACGTACGATGTGAAAATACTCATGCTGGAGTCGGAGTTAGACTTGATCTCCTGTACAGATCTGCTGATTTGTATATCAGTGTCATTAATAATTGTTCGGACGATATTCACAAACACAAATCGAATAAGAATCGGTCATTTGATAGTTAAGGCTTTAGAAAACGTTCGTCGTAAATCATCCACAATGACAATTTTAATAGATAGGCATCGGATATTCTGTAAAACAACTATGTGACAATAACATTTGATTAAGAAAGAGAAAGCAGTTGTTCTGAAAAATAAGAAATACATTATGAATTGATACATAAATTGACTCACCCGATACAATCAGATATTTTCTGTAAAATGTGTCAGACTATCATATATCAAATTATTATAGACAATATACTGCAATAAATAGTTTCAGAAATTATATTCATTATTTCAGTAAGTTCTATCAACTTGATCTATGAACATTATTTTTTATAAACATATATATATATATAGTGTATTGTGTTCTTGTTGACAATGGTACCACCTAAACTATCCATGGAAACTAGAGCTAAAACATGAAATATTTGAATGTTAGAACAATAGCACACGATTTTTAATGTAAAACGTGGATTCCAAAAATAAATGATAACATTTCATGCTTTCAAAATTGAATCTCCAAAAGTAAATTATATTAAGGATGAAACACAATATAGATTAAAATATAATTAGAATTTAGGGTATAACTTCAAAAGGATTTATTGATTTTGACCATTAAACTCAGAGAAATCGCCGTATGCTCTGTTTTTTGACTCATTTTATTTCATGGTAAAGCTATGATTTCAATCATGCAGCATTGCGCCTAAGGAAATTTTGAAAATCTCACATACTATGACCTAGTTACGTATCTATATTAAGATATTCTAAATTTTAATGTATTATATATTTCAATATATTTTATAATTCAATATATTCTATATTCATTTTAATTCTATGTGGAAGTAGGACAATCATTTTACATTTTACTTTGAATTTGGCATTGCTTATGTATATAATCAATTTCTTGATTTACAATTTTGGAAGTATATCTAACTTTCTTGAAACTACTTCCATAGCAGATTTCTTACGATGACATTCTTACTCATTGTGAATCACGTGCTTTCTATTTGTTAACGCCATCTGTGTTATTCTACTTTATATTTTTCAAAGCACCCCCACTGACCAAGAATTCTCGCAAAATGCCGTTCAGTCGAAAAATTACAAATGCACCAGCGTCTGCTTATCCCTAGAGGGCCACATCGGCTCTGCGTTTACAGCTGGTGCTATTCTGTAATTAGTGAAGTACACAAATGATTTACAAAAATTCGCCCAAAATTCATCAAAAAACTTCAATATTTTAGAACATTGTATTTCATTTTATCATTTCTTTCAAAGATTTTTGAAATTACATGATTGCAATATACTTGAAACAGGCAAAAATCGTAAATCTCCAAATCAGACCTTTGATATCAAAATTTAACTTTTTTTCATTTACAGTATGGACAAATTTCAAAATATTATTATTATCATTATTATTATTATTATTATTATTATTATTATTATTATTATTATTATTATTATTATTATTATTATTATTATTATTATTATTATTATTATTATTATTATTATTATTATTATTATTATTATTATTATTATTATTATTATTATTATTGTTATTATTATTATTATTATTATTATTATTATTATTACATAAGGATGGTGACTGAGTCAAAGAAAACACATTCTTAATTTCTGTTACTATAGTTTCACGCAGTTATTATTATTATTATTAATATTATTATTATTATTATTATTATTATTATTATTATTATTATTATTATTATTATTATTATTATTATTATTATTATTATTATTATTATTATTATTATTATTATTATTATTATTATTATTATTATTATTATTATTATTATTATTATTATTATTATTATTATTATTATTATTATTATTATTATTATTATTATTATTATTATTATTATTATTATTATTATTATTATTATTATTATTATTATTATTATTATTATTATTATTATTATTATTATTATTATTATTATTATTATTATTATTATTATTATTATTATTATTATTATTATTATTATTATTATTATTATTATTATTATTATTATTATTATTATTATTATTATTATTATTATTATTATTATTATTATTATTATTATTATTATTATTATTATTATTATTATTATTATTATTATTATTATTATTATTATATTGAAAAATAAGAATTTCTAGATCTTTGAAAAAAGAAGATTAAACTAACTGCTTTTTTCTAGATATTATAGTCTTTTGGCTGCATTCACTAGGGACTTTGTAATATGTCTGAGTACTTCACTCCACTTCCAAAGTGGCACTTCAAAAGCTCTAGTAGACTGTGCCCGGGATGCGATTTGACAAATGGATAGAAGTTTTGACCACCTGCGCGTGCATGTGCTGTAAGATATCAAAAGTGGTCAATGTGCTCTGAATATGCAGCCAAGGCCTTACAGCCTCAAGTTCTCTTTACAAAATGGCGATCAGAAGCAGACCTAAAACGAAGGTAGCCTCTGACTTATATTTTGATTACACTTTATATTTCTTCATGAAAATTGAACACTTGATTACTCTTCAAAATAAAAAAAATGAATATTAACGGGATTTGGAAAAACTTTTGTTATCAAGTCAAATAGTCGACGGCCTAAATCTTATTTCTGAATGTCATTATTATTTGATTCTATGGTTCTAGACCACTGTAGTCGAGGATCTATATCTCTAAAAACTTGAGCACATAATGAACTGTGACTTATCTAAGTTTAAAACTGTTGACGTTATTTAACAATGCTGCTACAAACAGCAGCTGAATATTTATTAGGACTAAAACACGACAGTGGAGTTCAACGAAGTCTAGAGAACCTTCTATACGTTGGCAATAAAAACTGTCTGGTTCTTCTAAAGGTGCACGGCATTAATTTATCTCAATATGGTTGCACATTTAAAATAAATAATAAACTACTATGATTCTAAGTTTGACTATAATTACTTGACTGGCGTTTATACCAAAGTTATTTGGTTTGCAAAATACGAAATATACTATACTCTTTCCGCTTTGTTGACAAAGTCTCAAAGCCATTTTTTACCTTTTGAACTATAAGGTCTCTCAAATCAAAACAAGGTATGCCGATGACTACATATCACTCAACATGTATTACATTCATAGACATGTATCGATGTAAACTGATATAATTTCATGAAAAAGTATTAAGTTTATTATGTTTGGATATACGACACGGCTATTTGCCGTCCTGACGGTCAAATAATCACATCCCAGCAAACACTGACGGTCAGGGGACGTCCCCAGTGAGTCTGGAAGGTTTCACAGCGGTCAGTCACAATTATACAGCTATACAACGTCCCTCAACGTCGTGTCAGGGTCCCAAACACTTTTATAAAACTATTTTCATGTGTTTACGTCATAAGTGCCGACTAGGTCGCAAAATTACGGCTTGGCAACCTATGTATTTTTGATCGATTGGAGACGTGTGTAAACAATATCACACCCAGTTTGAATTGCAGAAAAGAGGCGCCAGAAAGTTTCACAACACATTTTTATAACGGCCGCTCTGGAGCTTCCGTGTTGATGAAGTTGGAATTTAAATAATCGTTCAATATCTCTCGGGATTTTTAAAGGTAAGATGCTCTTGAAAATTCAATACAGTTTAGCTATTGAAAATATATACTTGCTGATTGTTTATACTGAGGTAGTCTTATGTTTGCTTTATTGTAGATTAGATTTCAATTAATGTTTTCGACACAGTTTTTGAAAGCGAAATGTCTACTTCTTCGATGTGTCGCTGTCAAATAAATGAGACTGCCAGGTAAAATATTACAACCTCATTGCTATAGTTCAGTATAAACTAACTAATGTTTATAATAATACTTTTAATGATCTTGAATTCAAACTTATTTATCTGCAGCTGAATTGAAAAACCGAATAACAATGTTACCTTCGCCGCTCATTCCATCAAACTTATACCGAAGGTAAATCTATCAAAACGCTGCCTAATTATTCTTCAAAACATCATTTTTTAGTTGTCTATATTTCATGTATTGTATGATCATACTATACCAGTTACTGACCTATAATTTCTATATATTTATTTATCTACAGTGCTGAATTAATAAACAAATTTCCTTCACCTTACATCGACATTTTCCCAGAGGTAAATACATCAAAGACGCTGTATTAGCCTAATCCTTAATTTCTTACATGATGTTTGAGTTGTCTATATTTATGCTTTAATATTAATAATAATATTCTTTATTATTTCTGTTAAAGATTTAATCTGAATCGCTAGTGATATGGCCAGCCACGCCGAGAGGAACATATTTGGAAATATATTATTGGGTTTTATTGCAACAAAATGGCTGATGTATTCCTATAATATCTACAACTACTTAGAACTTCGATGTTGGATTTTTATTACAAAAGATGGTTATAAAATCTGGGATTTATATTATTAGCAGACATTGTTTACGGATTTGGTTTTCACAACGAAAGTACCTGTGGATTTAGCTACCAATGGCGTATCGAATATATTATTTGTATTGACAATTTGCGTGAAATTTATCAACATTCATTAAAGGAATTCCTTTAACTAACTTGAACGGTAGAAGATAAACACTTGTAAGAAAGATCTCATAACTATCATTTTAACTCAACTATGAACGTTTTATTTTATGTTTAATAAATTGAATGCGTTTGAAAACACAACACTTTGTAGTTTTCTTTCATGTTAAATACTTTTAAACAGAATAGTGTGAACTGTGACCTTCATGCGTGGCATATATTGCCAAAGGCGAGGCAAATATCTCGCAAATCAACGTCAGAGTTTAGTCACCGGAGGGTCTCCATGAAGGTCTCCTAGACGATCTGGTAACGTCACCGGGGCGTAAAAAATTGTCTACTGGTACACTGTCGATAGACGTCCAAAGAGACGTCTCGGAGACTGTCCATCGACCTTCGTAGACGTCTCCTGACGTTGCAGGGACGTCTCCGTGTTTGCTGGGATAGGACTATTTGATCGTCCAGTTATACGCATGCGCAGTAGGTCATGTTTAATAATCTGATTGTTAATGTTGACCGATCAGAAGTCAATTGAGTTTCATATCCGGAACAAATTTGTAGACTGGCCGGTCAAATAGCTCCATGAACTATTTGACCGTCCAACGAAATCAAAATGGTTTTTACTGTTAGCTGTTATATATCTGGTGTAAAGGCTGGACGGTCAAATCGAATGCAGTGTAAAACAGGTGCCGTTAGTGCGCCTACCTTTCATTTCTCGATACAAAATAAAGTAAACAAACAAAAACAAATAGCTCCATGAACTATTTGACCGTAAAACGAAATCAACATTGTTATTACTGTTATTTATCTGATTTAACGGCTGGTCGGTCAAATAGCTCTGTGAACTATTGGATTGCCCACAGAAATTAACATGAGTTTAAACTGTTTTATCTGATATACTGGCTTGTCGGTCAGATAGTTCACAGAGCTATTCAGTTCACAGAGTCTTGTGAAATTAACAGTTTTTACAGTTTCGTATCTCAATTATAGGCTGGATGGCCAGGCATGCAAAATGACAAGTATAAATAAGTACCAATAAACAAGCACCAACAATTGTATAGCTAAGGTAGTTATGGATATGGCCGTGTTACAAACATTAATCGACTCTCGCCACTAACATTTCAATAGGTAAAATGAATCTAGGATAAGCGACTGGTCACTATAGCAGGTCACATGATGATGCCAAAACTGAATTTGGTAATCAATATCGATGACTGCATTTATCATGATTTCTCATGGGATTAGTCAAATTTCCCTTGTAGAGGTATTGCATTAAATTCCTAATCCCTATTCAGTAATTATTCCATGAGAAGACTAAAGCACAATTCCTTGTATTTTCCAATTTAATTGTTCTCAGACGCCATTATGTATGTTGCCCCTCGATGACCTGACTGCAGTTGCGCGCTAAAATCGCAATGGAAAAACACGATACATTTACATCTATTTTATGGGCAAATTACATGTACGCTCAATTTTCGGGCTGAAGGAAAATAACAGGTATTCGTTGGAAATAATGGCAAAAACGTAAGCAGTAATTTCCTTAAAAATCCACTCCAAATAGCCTATTCTTTGATTGTTATTGCGTTATCATATCAACAAGCATCAGTGCATATTACTTCACAAACTTTTGCAATGAAATTTATGTGATAACTATCAATATTGTCGTCCTTTCTTCATTTCAACCGTAGACTTTTTATGTTTTTGAATTTATGGCATTTAAAATAAATTTGCTAATATTAGAATTATGATTTTGAATTTTGCATATAGCGTACCATCCATCCACTCGCATTGAGTAGCTTGAGAAAAACTGAATTCAGCATCAAAAGTGAATTATTTCAAGTATCATTTTGTCGATAATTCCCTAAAATCGTAATGGACAACGATGAAATGCGTCAAAAAATGGGCAACATACATAATGGCCGTTATTTGACCAATCACAAATTTTGAACGTTCAATGCCGTATCTGGTCGTTATAATCTGTGGAATAAAGAGTGCAGTAGTATTATACTGTGTAACTGTACACTGTTATCAGAAGGTGCATTATTTTCTCCATATTTATCATCATCTAAATTCATGCCAAATCAAAATATATTTTATCAAGCATAAGATGCTGTTAGTAGTAGTATTACACAGAAATTGACACAGGAAATAGTAGGATAAATAAACACGTCTGTCCCAGGAAAATACATGGTAATGAATGTTTACATACAAGAAGACACGAAGAAGTAAATACAATGTATCAGTGTATAGACTCACAGGAGCTTGCAGTAATGCTGTAATTACATTACAAAGATATAGAATTCTAAATCCAATAGCGGACCCTAAAATCAATGTTTCGAATCCATCGAGAGTTCCGAGTTTGCTATTGTTGCTCATGATCAATTAAAATCAGTATATGAATGTAGTATCTATCTGCACCTACAGCTATTACCTGTAGTGTAGTGTTATTGTAGTTTCTTATACCAATATGACTCTGCTATTTTGATATTAAAGCTTTATCCATGCATTCTCAATTTTAATAATAATATGTTCAGGTAAGCAAAAGGCCAAAAGTTTATCACTTTCTATCATCTGACCACTTGAGGGGTATTTTTACGTCTTCAGAATATCTACCATATAGGCGTCACAAAATGTGAATCAAGTTAAAAGTGGAAAACTATGAATTCTGGATAAGAAGTGACAGAAAGCTTTGACAGACTAATGGGGGGAATGATGTTGATAGTGAACAAATGATATGTGACTTAGTGAGAAATTCTTTAAATAAGTAATTTTATATCAACAACTGTATGCATATCTCACATTTCATTATGCTTAATAAGATATGTGAAAAGTCAAACAAATGATGCAGGGAGAGTTAAATTACTTTACTTTGCAAGCTAGGCAGAAGGTTTTCAAATAGTTTCTGAGGAAAATTGCAAGGAGTACAGTGCACAGAAGTAGAAATTATTGTTTCCTCAAGTCAAAAGGTTGGATTATGATTTATGATATTTTTATCATATGCATGATCAGATGCTCAAATCCCCAGGCATCTGTATCAGAAAAGGTGATTGCGTTGATTGCAAGCTAGGATGCACGAGCTGAATAATAATTAGAAATATCAGCAGTGTTCTTTTTTCACAACCCTACAATAAAAACTTAAAAAACATTTTTTAAATATTCTTGTGTTTGTAATAATAAGCAAATCCTCAAAAATACAAATCGCTGGTACGCAAGATAAGGTCACTAAATTTGAAATATTGAAAAAAACAAGTACAGAATGCATTCCATGATTCCACACACAGCATAGATATAGTAACTAAGGATTGAACAGATATTTTATCATGCACTTTAGTATTTCACAGGTTTAGTATTACATTATGTAATAACCATTGACTTTATAACGCAATTAAGAGTCAAGAAGTACTGAGTATCGTATGGTGTAGGCTATAGCCTTTTAAGCTATCATCCCTATATACCCAATGTCCAACATCATATCACAATTATCTTTTATACATTTCATTCTAAAATCAAATCGTCCTATAGTGCCAACAAACACCTCTGCTGGTCAGGTTTTCTAGTTCTGATGGGACATCAAAATGAAGAGCAACCTTTAGGATAAGGATTATGTATGTAGTTGTAGATATCATAGAATTAATATTCCATGGTCATTGCTCATATCTAAATCTGGTCAACATTTCACTTTTAATTCCACATCGTGGTCTACAGGCTACAGCCACAAAACAGAAGACTGATCTTTACACGTGTGTCAATTCAAGGCAAATATTTCAAGGTTACGGTAGGCTACACAACTTGAAACAGCTTTATCACATATCAATATTATATAATTTACATAGCCTGATATTGAATAATACTTACCGGGGACTTTTAACATTGCCTGGGTAGTGTTGAAAACTTGAAAATCTTACTTTGAATTGCTCAATATTTCAGCCATCGTAGCATTTAAAACTCAAATTCAGAAAATAACGAATCACGTTGTTTTCCAATCGATGTTATCCCGATCAGCTCGTCTTTTCGGTTTATAGAGCAAATAAATTATACTTCTGCGGTAGACGGTATCGTCCTCAACATAAAACGTTATAATATAGCTACATCCTTTAAATCGTATATCAAATCCCAAAATCAAATCATGCTCCAAATTAACAGAAATGATTACTAGGCTAGCAGATGAACCCAGAAATGATCACAAGTTTTCTTTTCTGATGCAAGTGAGTAAAATCAGCTACAGTGCAAGCGTGAACGATCCATAATGGCTTCCAAATGACGTCACTGGACGGTCAAATAGACACTTCGTTAGATATAACCATTCAAGCTAACAAAGGTTTTTCGTGAAAGGGGAGGGGGTCAAAAAGACCTGGTAACTCTCTCCAAATAAATTGAGACATGCAGATGACTACATATATCACTAGATGTTAATCTTAGACATTTATGGAAGTAAATCAAAAAAAGTTTGGGAAAATTTATCGAGTTTATATTCAGATAATGCCAATTAAGTTGACAAAGGGGGCATTTGGGGCTTATCCAAAAAGGTCGGTTACACTTTCCCCAACTTCTAAGACCTAAAAATAAAACAAGGGGTACCGATGATTAGAGGTCATTGGAGATTACTCTTCAACATGCATTGAAGTAAATTCAAAACATTTCTTAACAAAATATCTACTTTATATTTAGATAGAGCCATTTTATTTCACAAAGGCGGCATTTGGGTTTTTTCTAAAAGACCACCTTTACACTTTTTCCAACAACTAGGACCTCAAAACAAATCAAGCGATACCGATGATTAGATATCATTAGAGATTACTCTTTGCCAAGTATCGAATTAAATTCAAAACATTTCTTGAAAGAATGTCTAGTTTATATTTAGATAGAGCCATTTAATTCCATAAAAGGAGCATTAGGGGTTTCTCAAAAGCTGGGTTTACACTTTCTCCAACTTCTAGGACCTCAAAATTAATCAAAGGGTGCCGATGATTGGATATAATCAGAGCTTACTCTCTGACACGTATCAAAGTAACTGGCATTGGAGTACTTTGATAATCTTTGTATACGCGGTTGTTCCATTTCAAAAATTCTGAAATGTATAATTTCCTTGCATTTTGCATTAAAAAAAACCATTTGAATGCCTCACAGCAGGGATCAGAGATCGTCATAACTGGATTTTGCTGTTGTCACAGCTGGAAATTTCACAGAAGGATTCAAGGATTGTAAATTTAATACCGGAAATTATGCAGCATGGTGTCATCAAATACATAGGTACTATATTAAAATAACGATCCTATGATCGCTGAGTCAAACTCGGCAGCCATAATGAATGAAAAGTCAATACAAATCATTTGGTGTTTTACTTTAAATACTTAGGCAGCTATTTCTCCATCATGCAGTGATCTTCATGATACAAAAGCTATTTTTATGCAAACTATATGACTATTTATTTCTCTGATAGTAACTGTAAATGTAAGTTATTTACTTCTTTATAATTAGTAATATTTATACCTATATAATCTTCATTCATGATGAATAATAGTCAGCAGATTATCGTATTAGAGTGATAATTATTTGCTTGTGCATCTTAATCTATCACTCAACAAAATCACACCTGCTTTGATGTAATTTTATTTATTTGCACAAAAATAAGGGTTAAAAGCTTGAACGCCTATTTAATTACAATGCGACAGCATGATAAAATGTTGTTAAATAATTAATTTGCATTTCAATATTTGCTGTCCAATACTACAGCTTGTGTTCCAACGAATACTCATTTCTACGAATATTAAGGCTTTATCATACCCTTATCATATTCTATTATTCACTTAATGAAAGTTCAGGATTAGTTGTCGAATGTTATAGGGAACAGGTAAGCACGCCTTCAATAATTGCATTGTGCTCAGACGTACCAAACGACTTGTACTTCACACAGGTGCAATTACTTTTGATTTAAGAATTGATGTTTCTCGATCGTTTTTGTGTCACATGCAAGCCGTTAAGCAACTCACATAGTCACCCTCCTGGCAGGTGATAATCGGATTTTCTTGTTGATTTCTTAATTTTATGTATGCATTTTTTCCATTGTTTTCGCAGCTGCATGCTGGATGTCTCTACAAAAAGAAATAGTAATTTCAACAAATTAGAAGCAACATATTACAAACAAGACTTCACTCCCTCTCGATGAATACTAGTAGTAAAACTTGTAAACAAAAACACTTACTGGAGTGACCTAGACAAAGCAAAGGTGTTATTCAATCCATGATGGAAGGATTCTTTAATACAATAGGAATTTCTTTAACACAAAAGGAAGAGAACAATGGCAACGAAATTAATATTCACAACAATTCATTTAATGTTGCATAACCTTGTGTGCTTTGATCGAAGTCTAAGAAGACCTTTATAACCTCTACAATTGACATTCAATTTCACTCATGTATGGCCAACAAGGTGTCCCAAAGATATGGGCATATATCTTTTCTTGGAAATGGACAATTTCTTTTTCTCGAGAAAAAATTAGGATTTTTTCAAGTCTAGACTTTGTTATTTTTCTCTACTGAACTATCTTGTCATGAGTCCCGACTTTCGAAAGAGCACAATAAGAATTGTGTCAAATTTTGATATTAGGACATCTGGCGATGCGTGCTTACTGTTAAAAGTCAACATCATATCGAACATTTTGACCTAATCGAACACTTTGTGCAGCCGAAACTTCCGCCATGGGCGCTTCGCTTTTTCTACTTGAACGTTGTATCCAGTCTCTTATATGATTCAGTGGTTTATACACCTAATACACTTTCAATGTTGACAGAAAAACTGAAAGAATCATCGCCATCATCATCATCATTTATTCAGAAACCTGATCAGTTCTACAATAACTGTTTTTTACAAGACTGTATTATTTGTTGTTGTCAAACTTTCAAGCTAAGTTGCAAAGAGTTTTTGAAACAGCGTATGTTTTTACCATCGATAGAAGATATAGCTTTTTCTTCTGAATCTGTCTAGTTCCTTTTTACACCGTTTGCTCTCAACGATGTCTTAACAAATTTGACATAATTTTAATTATTCTAATGTTTTCCAAATAATGCTGGCCAATTCGCAAGGTGTAGTGGAGGTGTTGAGCCCATCAAATAATAGAATCACAACAGGACAGTATGGACAAGGAAAGTAACTTTACGATCAAACCCTTCTTAGCTCAAATACATATAAAAAGGTCATAGAAACGGGAAAAAGATTACCTAATATCTATATGATGTCTGAATTTTATATATCACGATTCCATTCTCAAAATACGAATCAGACTTTCAGCGAAGTCTTAAATTAGATTAGAATCAGATATATTTAGCAAAAGTTTGTACTACATGTGTTTGGTGCTTGTCCAAGACTTCCAGATGTGTGTTGACTTTGGTCGCGTGACTGTGCTTTGCGAATTGACTTGATAGATTCCAAGAAGTCATTTGATTCGCACCCGGGGTTCGAATATTTACTAAAACTTTGGAGAGATTTTTTTTTTTCAAGAGGATGTGAATACAAGTTAATGTTTTGATTTCGCGAAGACGAAATGTTATCCATCTTGGAATTTTCAACAAAATCTATTTTTTAAAGTATCACTATTAATAAGCCAATATTTCATATAGCATGTATCCCAGTTGCATTTGATAAATTAATAAGTAACCACTTCCTACCCTTGGATCAATTTTATACCTAGTGATGCGTGTAGGATTTGCTAGCATCATGTAAACAAGTTCACCTTAAGTCTCACATATTACTCTATGATCTAAATCTGTTTGGTAATGAGGCTTGTGCCCTTTGTTATTTCCACTGTTTATTGGAGAAGAAAGAGGTATTTTGAAGTTGCCTTGGTTGTCTTTTTCCCAAATGCGATATTGGAGGAGCTTTATGTTTTTCGTTATTTAGTTTATTTGTCTGATGATTAGGTAAGCATGAAACTATTAATAACAATTATGAATTTTTAGTCTCTGACTCTACCTATTATATATTATATATCACTTTATATACTCTATATTATTGTTGTTTTCATACTAAATCAATCCTCTTTGTGGCTTTTTAATTTGTCAAATCTTCCTCGTAAACACAGCATGTTTATATTGAACATTCGAACACGACTTTATTTAAGAAGATTTTACGCGTGATCATGATTTTGAGCTTCGATTGAGGTCTAAATATACTGTTTATTCACTTTATAAAACAAATATAAGACAATTATGATGCATGATACAGAAAATGTATGTGTTATAGGCGACTCGTATTCAAAAGGTCAACATTTTTTAGCCTTCTTCATTTGTCAATACGCATGTTTGTAGACATATTTACCATAATCAGGCTCCCTCCTTTACTGGTTTAAAGTCAAAAACATGTATATTAGTATGTTACAAAACATTTGTATGTTATTATATTACTTATATTTTTTTTTACTGATGATTGCTATACGGAAGCATGAAAGATAAAGTAAACATCATTACAACGTTTGTTCTCTAACTCCCTTCTACTTCAATTATTATTATTCTTACCATTTTTCTTTTTCATCTTTCTTAACGATATAAATATATTAATTAATATAGTTTTGATGGACATTAGGTATATAATATATCAATACGCACCACTGAAGGGGGACATTTGAACCAATATTTAGTAAATCTTTTTAAATCTTTCACAAGAGAAATGTTGTAACCATTTGGATCCAAAGTCAATACAACTTTATCAATCAAGGCGCAGTTGGATGCTGCTTTGCTGAATTTCACTGGAAATAATACATATACATATTATTAGCAATATCCTCCTTTATACTTCTGGAATTGTTTTAATTACTGTATTACTAAATAATTTGTCGCGGAATAATCATTGGCGGATATCTGACCATCAGAAAATAGATAACATACTATCTACCAAGGAAGCCGATAAAACAGCCGATTTATAGTATTGTCATATCAATAATGTACTTCCCTTTCTATGTTAATTAAAATAACAGAAGTAAACGATAATATGGTGTTGCAACCATATACATGTTCTTGTGTTCTTCAAATGAGATACGGTTGCTACCATTAAGTCACTAGTGAGATTTGTTATCTAACGTGCAATCAAAAAAGCTATTGATGACGCTGAAGCAATGGAATTTCTTTCATTTTAGGGACTATACAACTAAATACTTCAAATATGTTGAAAACAAAATTTAAATAAATGTGACTATAAAAGTAAATAAATCAATTGTGCTCGAAATATGAAGTACAACGTCCGTCTAGCATTAACTCATTTATAATAAAAATGATTGATTTAACCTCTGCACATGTCATCAATCAAAACACCGTGGGGTAACTCCACTATGAAATCTATGCGGGACGTGCCAGGTTTTGTGGGTCCATATTCCAGCTGAGAAAATACTTTTTGGTTATGAGATTTCAAATTTTGGAGCTTTTGGGTATCCTATTTTTGACTTTTTCAAGAATTTTTTAAAAAATTTTGCTTCATTTTTGTGTATTTACTTATAAAAATCAATCAATCTGCTAGAGATTTTGGGTAGCATCAACAGAATTTTTGGGACTTTTTGGGTACTTTACCTTTTTCCAAAGTGGCACCCCCCGTCCCCGAAGAGCTGGAGTTACCCCTCGGATCAAAACAGACCGTTAACCCTATTTTACTTATCGTGAAGAGCTATGAACAGAGTGTAACTGCAATAGACAAAGATCATTTCCAAAATATTATACGTCAAATATGAACGGAACTCCACAATTTGATTGGTTGGACGGTGTGTTGGAAATAAAGTCTTATTATGTTTTTGAAAGATTCCCTCGAAATTTGTCGATAAAGATTTGTCAGATTCTAAAAGTTGAAGAAGAAATGATATCAACAAAGCTATTTCTATTTAAGAATGACCAACAATCAATTTAAATGGAATATTAAATTATTAATTCAACATTACAGCGATCTTTCGCAATAAATACAAATTTGATTATGAAATTTGTTTATTATAGAGAAGGGTTACCCCACACGCTTGCATATGATTGTCATACGAGTGAATACGTATCTGCTTGAGACATGCCACTTTTCATCGTCTCAGTGTAGCTAATTATAAAATCATCGAATGTGATACTGATCGATGATTGGTTGTTAATGATATTTGTGTCAGGCTGCGTAAAATCGTAAAATTACGGCATTTAATTGAAGCCACAAAATGAAACAAGTTGGCAACAGAAACAAAATGGCGTTCATATGAAGAAAATCTTTCATTGATAGAGCGCTTAAAAATACCCCTCCAATTAATCTATAAAATTCCCTATAGGTCAATGTTTCTGTTCGTATTTCTCACAGAAATTTTGTTTTGTTTATAAACGCCAATGCGTCATATTACAATACAATATTAATAATGTATTCAGATCTTTGGATGTATTTTCAATGTATTTTACTCCATTTTACAACTTGTGCTTTTCTCAAAAGGTACATCGTGTTTCTATTGAAAATCCGCGCTTGTTCTAGTCTCTACAATGACATCATTTTAGGAGAATTTAGATATAATCATCATTTTGAGTTTAACAATGTCAAAAGAAACAGGCTATTTATTTAATAATACAAATAGAAAACGGTGATGAGTTTTATGTACTCTGATACGAACACGCTGTCTGCGTAAGGAGACATGAAAGAGGTTTAAAAAATCCTATTTATAATATAATACCTACGAGTGAATACAATATGTAAAAACATTTTCCAATGAATTTTCTTTTATTATATTATAGCCAGCCAGATTGAAAATTCTAGAGTTTTGACAGCTACAACAGTATTTGAAAGTGATTTGTCTAATATGTTTGATTCATTTGATTTGAGCAAAAATAATATTTGCATAAATTTATTACAGACTTGAAGCAGAGTTATTGTGCAATCTTACTTCTTTAATATCTTTCAAAACTGTAAATAGTATATCTTACTTCCGAATGCCTTAAATCATTGCTGTCTCCTAGTGTCGGGGATGGGGGGTAACTCCCATACCACCTGCTGCTGTACTTGTTCTTGCCACTTTTTTGGGGTCCATTTTCCAGCTTAGAAATTTACTTTTTGGGTAGGAAATTTTAGAATATCAAATGTTTTGGTTCCAATTTCAATTTTTCTAGAAAATCGGGAAAAACTGAATATGAAGGCTGAAAACTGTATTTGAAAAATAAAAATAGAACATTCTCGCACAGAGCCTATACGGAAGTACCCTCCCTGCACTGTTTGGGTAGCATTTTCACTTTTTTATAACATTTTGGGTAGCTTTTGAAGGATTTCTTGGACTTTTCGTGTACTTCACATTTTCCAAAGTGGCACCCCCCGCCAATGCCGCGCTTGGAGTAAAACTATCTATCTTTTTATATTCAGCTAACCATTGCTCAAATCAGTAAGACAATGAATATAAGTATTACATAATTCTCTTCCTTCTTCTTTCTTTGTTAAATTTAATTTCATAAAGATGTTTTCATTATTACTGGTTTGTTCTTTTGGGTCTTTATACCTTAGCTTGATGAAATTATATTCTTTGCAACTACTTTCAACGGCTCGCAAACGATTATTTTTATTGCAACCTATTTGCTAAAATCCTAATTCAAGACACGAAGTAATGAAGGTCATCAATATAAAAGCTAGTGGTTGTTAACGAGGCTTTCCGTTATTAGAGGAATATTTTTTTCGCTTTGAATGTTTTTATATTAGATAACTATGAATTTTTAATCAAATAATAGTAATTTGAAGCAAAGATTTTGAGTATTTTTATAGTATGGCTATAAAAATCATTATATTATTAATCTTATTCTTGTTGTTAATGACTTTATCAGGAAATATCATTAATAAAACGACATTCATATTAAATACTCAACAAATTACTCCCGTGTATATGTGCTCTACATTTTCCCAAACAGGTAGTTTTCTATAATTTTAGTGATTGAATTTTTTGCCTAATACCTTTTGCCTAATAAATTGCCTACTTCTTACCGTAGTCATCATTTGGGCAGTTTTCCGAACAAGATGTTACTTCAATACGTTTTCCATAACACGTATCTCTGGACAAGATACCTTCCGTTGTTGTACAAAGTTCTAATGTACGCCTTTTTATTCCAACTCCACATGTCAAACTACACGCTGACCAGTTTTCCCATGTTAACCAAGTCACTATAAAAAATAACAACAGAAGTTGTATGAAATATTTGTAGTTTGAAGATGAAGCTTTTCATTAGCATAATTAACCCTGCTTGATAAAGTGTTTGAAGTTGATAAGTTGTGACGTTATCCACTGTGCTAATTAATGATAACAAATTACAGAGATGGAGGTCTTTCACATATCTTGCCTGTGTGTGTATATATAGGTGAAATATGAATTCTCTTGATTTGAAGATATATATAATACCTTAATCATTATTGCATAAAGAGTATCTACTATCCATACTTGTGAATTAGAATGGCAGTAATGAGAATGCATGGCATGAGTACCTGTAATAGAGCAGCAAATGGATCAACACTAAAACTTTAAAATGCAGTGGAGATTGTTTCATCCTATCAAAAGCACCCGTTTCAGATAAAGTCAAGCCAGAGTTGACCTTCGGGGGATTTAGAACACAGTCGATCAGATCAGATATATGATCCGATCTGGATCTCGGTAGCTAATCCACCTTACTAATCCATATTAATAATAGTATTAAGGATATAGAAACTGCGATACCAATACAAACATAAATTTAATATCACAAACGAAATCTCTTCAGTACCTGAAATATATTCTTTGACCTAACTCAGATTCGGCCAGGTTCAGAGAAAATATCGACCAAAATGTATGTGTGCTCAAAATATTTAAAGTAACATTTCACAATAGCATTGTAATCCATCAAATATTACTATACGCAGTAGACCTTTCTTATATAACCTAGGTCTGATATTCATATGTATATTAGGATAACTTGTAAATTCCTTTCCTATTCGGGAATGGCTTCAATAAAAATCGAAGCGTTACCAAGAAAAATTATTTTCGTTGTCATTCTTTTAAAAATGTAGAGATGTCTGTGAATACATTCATTTCCCTTTAAAAATATTCAATATATCACTTCAATACTTACTATGCACATTTAGAGGTATTTGTCTCAGCTCCTAAAAATTAAAAAAAAATTGATAAAAATATGCAAATACTGCAAAATTGAACAATTTGTTCACATTTTCCATGACAATTTGGTTTAGCACATTGCAGTCCCTATTTATGACTGTTTAGTAGGATTTTTCAGAGTCATTGTTCATGTTTATTCTAGCAATTTGCAATTGAATAGTCCTTTCGTTCAAAAATACCCTTAGTGGAAAACGTGCTTGCTTCACTTGGTCGGATTTTTCTCCTGCAAGTGTTATGGTATCTTTTGAACAAACGCCCAGAGAAAATATAAAATACTATTGTAAATTGTTATCCTGAACAAGTTCTTGTGTTATAGTATCATTTTTACATCCGTCTATTTGCATTCATTGGTATATAATTTCCTCTGAATGCGTATTTGCTATTGGCTACTCTGTTAGAGGATTACCTAGCTCAGCTAACTATATATAGGGCTTTCGCTGGGGCGGTTTTTAAAATATTCAATCAAAATCATTCTCAACTTTGAATCATGAACTTAGATTTTGCCATGGTATCTTATTAGCTGAAATATGCAGATCTGTTTTTGTAGAATTTTCTTTCAATATATCATATCTTCAACGAATACATCCTTCTGTTTGTCAACAATAAATCATTTCTTCAAGACATTCTAAAAGAAACGATATTTATAAAACTTGACATCTTCTCCAGAATAAAATGATTTGCAGATTAAATTTTTCATCTCATTTTCCAAAATAAGTTCAAAACTCTTTACTTCCTTTTCTCAAAAGATGTTTCTTGTTCTGATACTCTCTAGCCATACCTATTTGATTATTTCTACTTATTTCCACGAAGACATAAGATGAAACATTTGCATGACATCATGAAAGTAAACCTAATTTTCTAGGGATTTCAAATAACATCACACGATGATCAAAACAGTGGCAAACTCCCAATGCACCCCGAATTTCAAAAGTTGTTTTTGGAGGCATAAGATAATACTCATAGGAGCAATTGCAATTCTTAAATTCTAATGAAATAGATAGAACAGATTTTGATGAAATTTCGAGCTTCAAATTTGGAAATTTCAAAAAGTAGAAACGCTTTATTCATTGTTGATTCATCATCATCAATCTCTAAAAATTTTAACAAACTCATATGATTGATAGGCTCTTTATTCAGGGGTATATTAGAATTATAAGCATCCTGCTAATTCAGGATTGGCTTGGTACCAATGACCATGCAATTTGTTTTTAAAACGATGAATGCTAATTTATTAGTGAACAGACATGAGCAGTATATTTTCCTTAAATCATTTACTAATAATTTTCGATCGTTTTGATATCTTTATCAGCTACATATGACAATGTGTCATCGGCATATAAATTCATTTTACAACTATCTACAAAATTATAAATATCATATATATAAGTTTAGAAAAGTAATGGTACAAGGATCGATCATTTGGAACGCCATATTTGTTTATACCTGAATCACCATTTACATTATTTACTTTTACAATTTGTATTCCGATATCTATTAGATACGATTTAAAAAAATTTAAACAATTTACATCATCAGCATAATAATATAATCTAATATGAGGTGAACACATGTAAGTGAGAGTGCTCAAGGTTTGTTAAGACAGAGCATAATATAGATATAGAGACACAAAAATGAAGGAAAAGCCTTTTCCGTTACTCAGAGTTTTTCACCACATAATTTTAATTTGTTTAATATTTTATACAAGTCTACCATATCGAATATTTTGTTTAAATAGATGCTTACTACACCCACAAGCTTGTGGTTGACTAGGTTATCGAATCGAAACTCGGAAAATTTCAAAATAATACAATCTGTTGAGTATACTGGTCCAAAAGACATGAAAGTTTGAAATGTTTTGAAATGTTTGAAACCCCATCGATTTTTTTGTTTGGAATGCTTTGAAAATAAGTTGTGCACGAATTTTATTGTAATTTGACATTGAGAATTGGAGTCCCAAGGCCCCTCTAAATTAATACGTAAAGTTAATGGGGAAAACGCTGATATTTCCCAAAGTCAAATTACAATAAAATTTGTGCACAACTTATTTTCAAAGCATTCTGAACAAAAAAATCAATGGGCACGATATCATTTCAAACTTTCCTGTTCTTTGGACCAGTCTATTGTTGTGTGGTTTTTTCGAAAGCCTGAATAGAATTTTGGTAATAAGTTATGGGCGAATAAATATTTGTTCACTTGGATGGACGCCACTTTTTCTAGAACCTTTGAAGAAACAGGAGTTACAAAAAAAGAATGATAATTTGTTCTCTCAGTTGTGATATCTCCGCTGCCGCTTCTGCGAAGTCACCACTACTGAGAGAAAGGTAAAAGATATGAGTTAACACTGATGCAATGCTATATGCGCTGTAATTTTAAAAGTCGTGTTTCAACTCAGTCAATCGCAACTGACCGTTCCTTTGGAAGAGCATATATGTTTTGTTGTAGATTTGAAATATATTTAAATTGAAATTGATTTGATAGTCTAATGATAATTGATATAGAATTGATGTAATTTGTAGCTAAAGTAAATGGATTGTAGTTTCAATTTGCTTGCAATTTCTAAAGAATAGTTATTGAATTCGTTTGCAATGGTTATTTTATTAGTAATTAGTTGATCATCTATATTAATTTGATTAATGTCTACATTTTTTCTTTTGTTAGTCAAAATTTGTTTAAAAACAGCCACATTTGTTTCGAATCTTGTTTACATTGTATTACAATTTTACAATAGAAGTTCTTTTTACATAGCCTAAAATACTTTGTAAACTCATGTTTGGATTGTTTAAATCTACTTTAAAATTTCCCTTAAATCTGTCTGTGTGTTCAATGACGCATTATCACGCAATCGTTACTGTACGGAAGATGATGCATGATATATCATTAGAAAGGCCAAATTTTGTGGATGGTTTTAGGCTATTCAAATTATTAAAATGTATCTTCTGCTGCCGATATAGCATCCAATAAATTTTCCCGTTCAAACTTTGTTGCATTGTATTCGTCAGCAGACATTCCTTACACTTAGCATGACAAAAGACTCCTATTAATTAAGTAATCGTCTGTCAATTTTCTTTAGCTAACAGTAGATTAAAACACCTTTGTTATTCAAAAGAGGAAATAGCAGTGAAATGCGATCTGATAATAACGTCGCCAGAATCTACTTCAGTTTTCTTTAGACAAAGAAGATTAAAGATACTTTTGTCATAAAAAATTAATCAGATTTCAAATATGGTATGGATTGATTGAATCACAATAAGAGAATAATTTTAATTACTTCATCGATATAACTATATAGAAGATGTAACTCGGATGTTTCTTTATAGCTCTTAAATTGAGAAAACTTTCACTTTGAGTTCTGTGTTGATTTAATTTTCAAACAACGAAATCTAATTTTAATTTTAAGTTGTGCAATACATAAAAGTTGACAAGGGGTTGTTGATGGTGTTTAAAGAAATTGGATTGCACACTGTCGGAGTGTCGGTACTCAGGTCGGTACTGTTAATTTGAAATCACAGATACGATTTACTGCCTTATTCTGTATGCGATATTATGATCGTAAAATCCTATTATCTTCTTTAAATGTGTTGAGAAAAATCAGATACAATCTTGCAATTTTATATCGCCTTTCATGCCTTCGAAACGTAAGAGTTCATTGAGCAGAAATACAAATATGGAGGCAAACAAAGGCCTCAGCAGCGACAACAAGAAACACCACCCACAAGAGAGGAGACTGTGCGTAGATAGGCAACGATCAGCAGAAGTAAGAAATTCAGGAACGCGAAATTCATATTTAACTAGAAGACTACTAAATCGCGAAATAATTGCGAATAATTTCTGACCGGGGCAGTATTTGTCAATTTTGCCTGACGATAGGCATTTGGCATATTTTTTTGGGAGCTTTAGCACTGTAATACATTCAAGATTGCGCGGTTTTCACTAATTTGGTCTCATTATTGCCCGAAATTCGACTTGGATATGTTATTGTGGAATGTGTCACACAAAAAAGAAGATAACTCAGTGTGCTCACTGCTCACTATATAGACATTATGCAACCGAAATAAGAAGTTTCGTAATTGAGATAATAAAGCTCATTTTAAATTCAAAACTCAAATGCACGGGTCACAGAGTTTAAATCATTGAAATGTATGTACCTAATCGTTCCTTATGCAGGTATCAGCGGCTTTCCCGGGGGGTGACATCAGGGGAACTCACAGGGACCCAGGGGGATTGGTTGAGATTTGCTAGAGAACATGAGCATCTGAGGGAGGGGGATTTTCTCTGTGTTACAAAAGCAGAAGATCACTCCGGGAGATAACCAACTGGATTTGTAATGCTGTTCAGCGGCTTTTTCCAAAGTGTCTTCAATTATGAACTGAATGCGTTTCGTTTCTTCATTCGTATTTCTCATCGAAGCTGTTAGAAAAACTTCAAAACTTTTCTATTGCCCTTTTTGATTTTGCATGTAATGTTTAATACTCGAATATGGCTATCTCCAACGTATGGAATTTTAATATTTTAATAAAGTTATAACAACAGTTTTGTACAATTGCGTAATTCTCTGGGTATTTTAGTTGAATCTTTTGTAAGTACTATTTGTCCCTGGGGGGAGAGGGATTATTGAAAATCATTACTCCCATACACCCAGGGGGTTAAATGACTTTTTCACAGGTTGTTTTGCAAATCCCGGGGGTGCCCCAGGAGTCATCCCCTCCCCGGAAAAGCCGCTGATACCCGCATTACTGATTTATTGAATATTTCATTGGCATGAACCAAATCAGATTCGTATTTAACTTCTACTTTATGGATAGTAAGTCACATAGGTGACGAGAATATATATTTGTGTTTGCTCATTTCATTCACAAACTGTTTAAATGATGTTTTTGTCAATTTTATACATTTAATGCAAACTTGATAGTATACTTCTCAAGCAAGCCATTGTAATGCGCTTTACCCTGTATGCTCATTCGGTGTTTAACTTGATACTAGTAAATTAAAATATGTTGAATCGTTTGTTCTGATTTCATTAGATTTGCCACAGTCAAACACAAGCTAGACCGTTAGGATTCAAATTTTTATTTCAAAATTTAGATTACCTCAAACTAGCACAGTTTCCATTGGATAAAATTATATTAATATTACAATATAAACTTACATAAGCTTTAAAACCATTTGGATTTCCAATAGAGTAAGTATTTGAGATTAATGGATTTGGGCCAGTCTTTATCGCGATTTTGCAAATAGGTTTCTTAATATCTTCAGAATCTTTTTGAATGATGTAGTCACATGCTCCATGAGTTAAAGTACATTTCAACGTACATTGAACTCTTGTCAGATCGTAATAGACGTTTAAAGTGTTATACTGGATATTTTGTTGAATTTGAACCACTTGGTATGTGTCATTAGATGTACTGCATAGCTTCATTGATAACAATAACGAAATGATTTGATAGAAAACCATTTCCGTATTTTTCATCTTTCTATATATAGAATTAATAAATGAAGATATACAATTATGATTTTGAGAATTTAAAAATTCAAAAATGATGCAGGCATTATATTACGGGAGAGAGGAATTTCGGATCCAGGGTATAATCTTAAAATCATAGCAGCTTGAAAACAATATGCAACTTAAATAGAGATTATAGGATGGTAAATAGAAATTAGGAAATCATGGAGGGGGTGGATTGCCTCTGACATTTTCTTTGATTTTATGATGATTGACGTCTATGAATTAAGAAAACAGCGCATATACAGTTATTACATTTACTGTTATTTACTAGAAATATATGAAAAACTTTTAATTAAGTAACGCGTGATTTTCAAATCATGATAATAATTTTATCTACTACTTAACTTTCTATAGCCACAAGTTATTAATCGAGCTACAAAACATGCAATGCATTGGAATTGAAAAGTGTGCATAGATTATTTCCTATCTGTTTATTAAAAAGATACTATCTACATGTTACCTGATACCTGTTTTAACCTGTTTTATATAAATTTTTGGCTTGTATCAACGCTGGAAGTAAGCGAATCATACCGTGTCACTGTATAATGTGAAGGTTTAATTTATTTCACTTAAAAATATATTATTAATGGAATAATATGTGATTCTCAACAATGACTACATGAAGTAAATTAAGCCTGATTGATAAGGTCTAATTTCAACTGAGAATTATGATATTTTATTTATGAATATGATCACAGTGATATTAAATGGTTATCCGAGCATTTCGTTGAACATGATATCAGTGAACAACATTAATGGAAATTTTCAATATCTATCAAATTTTTCGATATTGAAGTAAATAATTTTACATCTTCTTTAAATAGCAAAATACATTTTTACTATTTTACATTTGATTAAGCCATTATTTAATGTAACTATTTTAAAGTCGTCCAACATCGAACAATTATACGATTTATAATTAGTCACCTATTTAAAACATTACATTAATATATTTGATTTGAAAGATGATGTCTTTCCCCATTCAACAAATGTAAGGTTTTAGATTCAATTTTAATCAATTTGTGAATTATGTTTTTGAGGGAGCCGCCATGAAACAGACGGTTTTGTTTAATGAATGATGAATTTTCAAATTTTTCTCTGCAAACTTTTGAGATATTTGTGAAAACTCAAGGATAATATAATTTGCTTGTCGAGAAATAACGAAGGATGGAAATTTAAGCAATAAATTAGCTATGAGTTAGTAATGGATTTTTACAAACATTATTCAAGTCCTGAATTCAAAACAACTAGCCGGCAGAGAAAGCACTTACAAACCTTTAATAAACATTTTTAACATTCAAAAATCTCTAATTTTCAGGCTTGCAAGGATCATAAATATCCTTCAGGCTCATCACTTAAAGAGATTTAATCTCGCTGGCTAAACATAAAAATATTACTTCATGGCAATAGCTTTGAAAGTATTTTATATATTTGTTGATTTCTATCATAGCAATCACATAACTCACTCACTCGCAGAACCTCTATTGTTTGCTTTATGATACGTCACACTCATGAATAAAATCCGTAATGAAAACTCTATATATATTAATATGATAATCCCTGGGAAAAGGAAGGCAACTTCTGCAACACGTCAGATAAATCATAAGGGTTGCTAAACGACAAGGATTTACGAAAGATTTAAAAGTCGCGCAAATCTTGCCGTTCTTTGCCCAGGGTTTTATATCAATATAATACATCACTTACCTATACTTGTAATTATTATTATTAAAGTTTGATCTTTTGGAAGATGAAAACAAGATATTGAATCCCAAAACGATGCCTTATATCGTTCTTGCACGTTTGTGCTCTAGATGTAATTTATTGCATTAACTGAACTATCATTTCCTTATATAAGTATTTGTCTTAAAATATATTATTTATTAACCGACAGGGAATCAAGATGTGATCTCTAATAAATTTTTATTCTTGTCTGCAATCAATATCTTACAGTGAAATGCTGATAAGATCATGAAACCTCCTTCGATTAAACATATGCTAATAATGGTTGACAGAAGAGACGGATCAATTGCTGGTACACCAGACTGACACAAACACATTCGGGGAAAAGAATCATCATTTATAATGTGAACACAATGTGACTGTAATGTGACTGTGTGAACACTTCACAGGTACAGATCTTTTCTTTCTATTATTGATTCTCTTGCTATCATTCTCATAAAATTTACCGTGTTATCACTAGGCGGTACATCGTAATATGCTACAACAATGTAATCTATACAGCCCTCTATTCTGAATTTGTTTATCAGTGCTAAATATTTCAATCGATAATTCATAGTTAAATTTGATTGTATCATTCAATGGCTTTGTTATTTATTGTTTGGCATATAACGTGGGTACATTTAATTTAAAACCCACATGACTATAAATAAAAGAACTGATAATTTGATTTGTTGAGTCATGGTGTCTGGAATTTTAACAATAAAAATTTGCCATATGCTCAATGTTGAACAAATGTAGCAACCTACAACATACTTAAAAGTACCATAGTAATCAAGCTGCCTCATTATATGAAAAACTAGCACGATGAACAATTATTGAATCCCACCACATTGCATGTAAACCGTTTGTAAGGTTTTCGTTGTACTAATCAATCAAGCAAGACTAATAAACTAGACTAGTAAATGTAAACATAAGGATAGCTTTTATACCCGAGGGGAACTTCCATTCCTCGGGTATACGGGACGTTCAAATAATAAAGGGTACCTTTCTTAACTTCCATAAAAAAGTTTTGGGGTATGCATTGTCATAATTTTGTTTGAGGAATCCTTTTGACGCCTTTGCAAGTTTTTCATGGTGCAAAACAAATTTTGCATATGAAATTTTTTCTTGATTCTTTTCTGGTTCATAAAAATATATTTGAGGCATCTTTTTCATCATGTGAAAATTTTTGTGGTCATTCTGCCAAGTTCCATTTGAACGACCCCTTTTATATACAAGGCTTTTATAGCTGTATGCTTTTATGTTATCTCCATTTCTAACAACGCTCACACACTATGAGGACTGGGAAACATTCCAACCTTAATCAATTAGCATAAAATATAACACTGTTTAATGGAGGTTGAATTTAAATCACTAATGCAAATTTGAACGACCTTCCACAGTATGAAAAACAATTTAGAAAAGAATACAACTCGCTTGCAAATGTTCTCATTCCTCTTGCTACAAAAAGTTGGAATACACAGTGGTCTACACAGAATCCAAGTGTTGAAAACATTGGTATCGCTCTAGTTTAATAAATGTGAATACAAAGACGGCAATTACTTCTTAAGTTAATGGGATGTACAGCTTAACCCTATGTTACCTGAGTGTGGTGTCGTTCTAGACAGAGAACACGCTTGCATTATGTCTGAATAGAACTGACTATATTTCAACATACATTACAACTACTGTATTAAGATCATATGACTTTAGCAGTTCCACAATAATCACAGTAGGTATTTACATGTTTATAATTAGGTGACTACGTCACACTGAGTATGCGTAGCTTGATATGAGTGTGACTGTTATTATCGTAATATTTAATGTAAACTATATTTTAGTATATTCCCCTCTTGACAACTGTATGAATTTGTTGTATTGAATTATCTACCATCAATCTATCAGCCTGAGTGTTGCAGTTAAGACTCTTAACCCTTTAATAACATGTGCTCCTAAAAACAGCGGAACGTGAATCAAAACTAACATATATTGTCATCCAGCAAAGTGATTAGGCCCATATTGTGCTTCAAAGCCATATCTGTATCCGACCTTCTAACTCTTAAGTCTCGCTTTAATAAAAAAATATTTTGAATATGGTAGCGAATAACTATGTGATACAAACGATAATATTGATATTGTAGTATCGTACTTTTAATAAAAAAAGTAATGTAGACGGTGTCGCCCTACCGAAGGCACCGCAAATTTTTTTTAACAAACCCATGAAGCGCATCCCTGGCCATCAACGCATGCGTATAATGAACGAACAGTAACTTGTAAACATTTCGGGAAAAATTAAAACTTCGTCTCGACCAGGACTCGAACCAGCATACACTGCACTCTCTACCCATACCCTGCAACTTCGTTTCGACTCAATCCGAATGAGCTACGCCAACCGACAACAACTCATGAAACAGAAATGAATTTATACTCGACCGAGTGGTTATCACGTGACTTGACCCTAACCTTAACCCTAAACGGGTGGATCACGTGATCGGGTGGATCACGCCTCATGTTCATCCAAACAGATCAAATGCAAACGAGACAGGGATGCGCTTGATGGCCAGGGATGCGCTTCATGGGTTTGTTAATAAAAATCTGCGAAGGCACCCGCAGCACTCCTCCATTTCTAGATGAGTGGCTTTTTTCTCTGAGAGCAATGATTTTGAACGCTCTTTGTTGATCTCAGCCGCGACACTGCAGATCAATTTCAACACATTTCATGGCAGATATGATTCGATTGTCAATGCGCAACGATGCGCCGCAGCTACTCACAATGCAATTTCCTCTGGACCATTCCATGCGCCATCCTCAGATGGTACTCTTTTGATGTTTCAGATAAAGTCAAGGCTGAGTTGATATGATTGATCTGAAGTTCGGTTGCTCTGCCATCTGAGCAAATCCTCCTATAAACTTTTAAGTTCACATTGATCATTAGCGTATTATCTCTAATGAACAATCAAAGTAATATCTAGAACAATGGCGCAGATGTGGTTTTTCTGTTCGATTTAAGCATTACAACTTCTAGCAGCATTATTAGTCGAAACTCTCATATTTTCTAATTAGGCCAAGTAAGATTTGGCAAAGAATTTAAGCGGACGATATTGAATTGCCGAATACCCCGCGACGACTCTTGCATCTCTTGAGGAATTGCTCAATCTCATATATAAAATCTGGCAAGAACCTATTACTCATCTAAGGGTGTCAATGAAATATATTATTACCATGATGGTAATATAAGCAAAGATTACCAATATCTTTCAAAAGAGAATTTCAGTCATATTTTGTCTATGTATTGGTCAATATAAAAATATTTTTATTCAATTTTCAAATCAACAAGTCATAGTTCAATTTTGATTTAAATGATTTTGCCAACAAACATCGCAGTACAAATGTTGTTTATTGAAAAGACAGCAAATTTTTAAAACAACGATGCTACCTTGTCCATCGATTAATTAAACTTTACGATTGACACATCTTTGAGAGAAACAAGTAAGTTTAACTACAAAAATCATGTCATGCTGTTTTATAGTATTTTATTAATTAAATGCAAAAGATGTTCCCAGGATTCAGACCTGTCTCTCTTTCCAATTTCTTTATCGCAATTTCATTAAAAATAGAGATATGAAATTTTGCAATTATGCCTTTACTAATTTCAAAGCTTTACCGTGTCAATGTTTGATTCACTGTTTCTATATTTAGCTATTTTTGCAAAGTTTATTAACTTGTCATTGTTCTTCTTTTATGTCCCACATCCAAAATGTTATCTAAATCTTGATACAATTTTAGCATTCTAATTGAATTCCGATATAGGAAAGTGTTTCATTTGCAAGCCATAATTCGAAAATGAAATGATGAATACTCAAAACAAATATATATTTTGCATTATTAAATTTTACCAGTCTATATTATGTGACCTAGATTTGGAAGGCTTTAACGAATATACATCATATGAATTTCGTACGATTCCAATTGTCAGCATACACGGGTTTGATTAATATTCATAGTATGCATAAATATTGCTATGATTGGTTACAGAGTTATATACAAGTCATATTGGCAGAGGAGGATTTTATTTTTATTTCCTGAATTTCATTCTAATGACTTCGCCGGATTAACCTTTGATTAATGTACTTCATGTAAATGTTCATTGGCTGCTTATCTGCTTCATGGTACCTGGGTCAACATACATTATTTACATTTAGTTCTTAATGTTGACAACACAAAGCATGATTCAAATGTTTTGAGTTTTGAATTTATTTTTATCTTCCCCTGGTTGTTCAGATGGGTATCTAACTATAAGCAATAAATCTCATATGTATTCCCGTGAAAGTTTTTTATTGTTAATCAAACGACATAAAGCAATCGTTTTTGTCAAATACATGCACTAATAGTATCATAATAAGATTTTTACTGCATTGAAGTTCCATTAATAAATATGAAAAATGCCATCTGTAATTCGTGAATTATTCATGAATGCTATTGCCAAATAAGTTGAGCAACATATAGTCTAGTTAAATATAATGCAGTAATAGTGAAAAAAAGGTAAAGTGAATAACAAATGCTATATTAACACAGTATTATTATATACAACCGACTTTACGATGATCAGTTTTGGGTTGGCAGACAATTGGATCTGTACTGTCGAGTCTGATGGTTGGGTTCGATGACATGTCACAGCTACAAGAAGGATGAGTCTATAAGAAAGAATCCTCAAAAATGTTAAGAATTTGGCAAAATACCCAAATAAGAAATGAAATCTAGAAAAGTGACGAATACAGTATTTACAATAAAAAATCCTCCATAAGAATTGACCATATGATGAAAACAATCATTTTTTAAAAATAATATCAATTTTCATAACACTTCAATAAAATAGAAAGTGAGACGGTAACGCCCTACGGAAGGTAGCCGTACCACTCTGCTATTTCTAGCAGAACGGCTCTTCTCACTGAGATCTATGATTCTAAAAGCTTTTATTGATCTCAGCCGTGACACTGCAGATTAATTTCAACAGATTTCATGGGAGATAGGCGTTTATTGTCAATGAGCAATGATGCACCGCAGCTACTCAAAATGCAATTTCTTCTAGACAATCCCTTCCGCCATCCTTAGTAGGTACTCATTTGATCTTTTAGATGAAGCCATGGCTGAGTTGGAATTCGGGGGATTTGAAACACAGTCGATCAGATATGATCAGATATGAAGTGTGGCTGATATGCCATCTGAGTTAATCTTCCTTGTAATTACACACTATACACCATTATGATTAGTTAAGAGACAATCTATAATTCTCTAATCGTTTATAAAACAAAAAAAAACACTGCAAAATACGAGAAAGATGCAAAAAATAAATTCAATTTGATTGGTCGAAGGAACAATGTGACACAAAATGGAACAAATGCAATCGAATTGGACAATCTGCGATTCAGGGAACAATGAATACCCTCAGTGTTTCAACACAGATAATTCTGAATTGCAGTAGTTCTGTTTATACTTCTTATACTATTAGTAACAATGACTGTCATGATTAAATAAGTATTCATGTGTAACTGCTTCTGAAACGACGATTGAAAAATTGAGGAATGGTAACTTTAGCTACATACAGATAGACAGACAGATTGTTCTTCGTTTAGTTCGTCAGCAATATTTGGAGCTGAAATCAGTGTAATGATAGATCTTTCCACTACCACATGTTATATAGTACCAGACTACAAGTTACATGCAATTGCATGTAAAGTCTGTATTTTGTAGTAATCATACCTTTTTTAAAAATTGACCTTCAAGAAAGCAGAATTCAGACGAAACAAAGATTGCAAATCGTTCTAAAACATGTCTATTTTTAATTTTGAGAGTAAAAATGTGTAAAAGAAAAAACTGTAACTTACAAAATGCAGAAGTACGAATGGAATTGAATTGATTCCATTGTAACAATATATACATTATACGATCTGCTATATACCATATACTATGTAATACAATACATACTCTACATTATTTGTTTACAAATTGTACAAAATTTATATAATTTTGTTATTTGTAAATTGTTTACGGGAAACACGAAGGAAGCCAGTTAAGTGAATTCAATAAACATTACATATTTGATTACTGTCAAGGTGCATGTCCTATCTTTAATAGCCAGATTATTGGTGTTATTTAAAAGTAGATTATTACATGGTCCTGTGTAAACGAATTGCGACTCTCGAAAGTGAAGCAATATTTTCATTTGAATTGATTTTAGGGCCATTATATACAACTTCCCGGTTTGTCTGCATTTTATCTAGTTTCATCACTAAACATAGTAAAACAGCACTCACATCATGGCAACATTTATAAATCCATCGATATGAATATTTAATAATTGATTCAATCCACTTTTCCGATAGCAAATACTATTTATTTTTTTTTACATTTTTTAGTAAAATACACTGATCATATAAAACTGTTCAATCGAGTGTCGTCGCATTTGAATCATCGTTAAATCTATATATGTGATCGCTCATATATAATAATAATAATAATTTGTTGTCGATGATGAAGTGGAAGTTTGTATTTTTTATTGTTTTCTATATAAATGTCTTCTCATTGCAGTAAAATTTTCGGGCTATCACTATCAGTAGACATGTGAGATTATGTTGCATTAATTAGATTTTCCACAGCGTGGGTTCGTTTACAAATGTGATATCGTTCCATTCCGAATAGTTTATAACTAGTATTAAAAATAAAATTGATTATAAAATTTCCATTCTGACGAATGACCATACACAAAACAAAAGATCGATCTGCACTGTTACTGATAGACAATAGAAAGTCATTCAAGTGCGAAACTGTGTAGTTAGTGGTTCAGTCTGAGAAAGGATTGTTGTTGAAAAAAGAAACAGTTTTTATTGTTTTTTATCAATTTAGATGTGTTTATTTATGAAATGAAGACGGCCATGTACGCCTCTTGTTAATCACAAATTTATTGATATGTGTTTCAAGTCAATTGGATCAAAAATAGCATCGTGAATCCCCGCTTTACATACAGACATACAAATGGAAACAGGGTAAATTTAAATGTAGATGTTGTGATTGGCAAATAAAGTATGTGAAAAATTTTCAAGTATTTTGAAATTATGAAAATTGAGTAATGACAGGAAATTACACTGAGTCAATTTTTATATTTAATACAGTCATTTTAAGCCAATGTAAACCTTAACCTCTGACAAATTGCAACAGAAGCATATTTCATCAATCCTAGGGTCAAATTTTATGCTTAAAAACATATCCAAAATGTTCCGAAATCGGAGTAGGCAAAATGCCTTAATTTCGCAATTTGATTAATGGCATTCCCAGTAGAAACATGAAAGCGATTTCTGTCCAGTTTCAGTGCAATAATTTGAAGGGATACCATCAGACATAGTAGCCCTGCATCATCTAGTTCATATAATGTGCTTAAAATTTCTTTACTGTCACCATGTATCAATTTACCAAAACGAGGCTATATATGAAGATTTAAAAAATAGACATGGAAAAACGAGAAAAACATATACACAGTAACTAAAAAATGTTATTCATTGTGTGTTAACATTCCACTAGCAGTATAGATCATTTAAATACTTTATTTATCTTATTTAGAATACAACTGGGTAATATAAATTATACACAATTTCAGGCAAAAGCCTAGGAATATTCATGGTCACAATTACTTCTGACAAAAATTTACCATCATCATTTGATGATAGGCGTTCGGAAAAAAAGCAAATAAGATATCCTATAGAAATGTCAAATTGAATTAAACTAAAGAACTAATACATTAGTTACTCCTCGACAAGAAATCAATGTAGCTTCGTATAGACTACAGCAACCAAGTCGTTAGTGTTACAAATTTGACCATGGAATGAAAATTGAACACTGTAACTTCACCTAAAGGTTATGCCCAAAATGTTGACTATATCCTATACACATATACACCCGGCATATACAATCAAACCTGTTATAACAGTCATTTCTATACAGCAACCACCTGTCTCAAGTGGTCACTCTTACAATGTATTGAAATGGTATTTTCCATTGAATCAAATATTAATGAGCTTGGCGGATGTTTTGGTGATTTACTCTTTTTCTAGTTTATGGTTCGTCTGAGCTGATAAGGGGAATTTATTTAATGAAAATAATTTGTGCAACATTTGAAATTTGCAAAATACCCCATCCATTAACTCTCCATTCATTAATTAATAATTGTCAACATATTTTCGAAACTCCGAATACAAGTGAGTGAAACTGTAGGGTTCACAATATGTGTTTGGCAGCTCTTCATAATATCCCTGCGAAAAACAGTGGGGTTTATGAATAGTTCATGAACAGTTCATGAACTCTTGAACTGTTTTTCGCAGGGGATGTATCAAATATGTCATATAATAATCTTCCTTGGGAAAATAGTTCGTAAATGTTAAATGGCCTAAGTTTCATGAATAATTTATGAGCACTTCATGAACTGCTGAGTTAATTTATAGTATTTCAAGGAGCTCATGAAAAGTTCATTAACTATTTATGAACAGTTCATGAACCTCCACGGATAGTTCATGAACAGTAAATGATATCATGAAGAGATGCCAGACACATATTGTGAACCCTACGGTTTTAGTCACTTGTATAAAAAGTTTCAAAATATGTTGCCGATTATTAATTAATGAATGGAAAGTCAATGGTTGGGGAATTTTTCAAATTTCAATAATGGTGCAAATTATTTTTTTCATACGAGTTTCCTTTGTCTGCTCGGACTAACCAAGAATTAGAAAAAGAGTAAATCACTAAAACTGCATCCAGGCTCATCAATCTTTGGTTTAATAGAAAATACCATTTCAAGACATTACAAGAGTGACCACTTTAGACAGGTGGCCGCTGTATAGAGATGGCTGTTATAACAGGTTTGATTGTATATGTGTATAGGATATAGTTAACATTTTGGGAATAACCTATAGGTGAAGTTACCGTGTTCAATTTTTATTCCAAGGCAAAATTAGAAACATGAACGCCTTGGTAACTGTAGTCTATACGAAGTTACATTGATTTCCAGTCGAGGAGTGATTAAGGTATTAGTTCTTTAGTTTAATTTAATCTAACATTTTTATTGGATATCTTTTTCTTCTGTTTTTCTGCAGGCCTATCATCAAATCGTAATAGTCAATTTTTTTCAAAAAGAATTACGACCACGATATCCTCAGGCATTTTCCTGAAACTGTTCATTATGAAAAATGTATATTACCTACATGATCTACACTGCTGGTGGAATGTTAAAATATAATGAATAACATTTTTTACTTACTGTGTATATGTTTTTTTCTCGTTTTTCTATGTCGATTTGTTAAATCTTCATACATAGCCTCGTTTTGGCAATTTGATACATAGTGACATTAAAGAAATTTTAAGCACTTTAAATGAGCACATATTATTGATGTAGGGCTACTATGTCTGATGGTATTCCTTCAAATTAAATCACATTATTGCACTGAAACCAGACAGCCTCACTTTAATGTTTCCACTAGGAATGCCATAAATCAAATTGCAAATTTAAGGCATTTTGCCTACTCCGATTTCGGAAGATTTTGGATATTTTGTTAAGCATAAAATTTGACCCTAGAATTGATGAAAAATGCTTCTATTGCAATTTGTGTGAGGTCATTTTTTATAATGACTGTACTATTAATATGAATTCAGTACAAACATTTTGTACATGATACTCGGGACCAATACGAAGGAAAAGTCATTTCTGCTTGCATGCTACACCGCAGCTAGCTACATGCTACTATTGTTAAAACTAAAATAAAAATGAGATGAACCTGTAACTAGTTGGTGAACATTTTAAAATATATTTTCAACTATGAATAATCCAGAATACCATCTTAAATTATTTTGGACTATTTCCAATAGCTTTGAGATAGTCAAAGTTTGGATATGATTGGATAGAGTTTTGGAGGGAGATGGGAATATACTTTTACACATATAGTAGATTTGCTGCTTGATCATAACATTTAATATATAATGTTTAATATCATTTAACTGCTACAATATGTATGGTGGATGACGGGTAACACAAGGAGGAAAAAACAGACTCAGTCACAAGTCACTGCTGATCGCTTAGTGTTCTTTATGAGATGACAACTATAACAGATATCTATATGGAATCTGCTCACTCGATTGAATAGATCTACATTGCTGAGTTTAGAGCATCTGTCATTTGCAACAAAATTTGATCGTGTTTTAGTGTTTGAAATGTTCTTTAACCTCCAATGTTGGATTTATTTTTTAATAAAGAATGCACGGATTCCCAACATTGTTTATATAAATACTGCTTTAGTTGGCGTTTTATACATTTTTTAAATACTACATTTCCAGTTGTATGCAAATGCATGCTTATGCTGAGTTGTGAATCATCTGGGTTAATTAACTGGTTCAAATAAATGCAAGAACAAATCTATGTAGAAAGCCGATCGAATGCGAAATTTAATTGAGAAACGTTCTATTTCATTTTTGGTGTTGAAAGAAGCAGAAAATTTAGAAGTGAAAAGTTTAACACACAGGCTTTTGTTTGCAAATTAAGTACTATTTAGTTTAATCCAAAGCACGTTGAATGAGTAGCCATATCCCAAAAAGTAATCCAAGAAAACAAGTTGCAAGATTATAATGCTCGGGGGCTTATCTAAATTAAATTCTGTGTCACCTAACAACACCGGCACTGCTCAAAATAATACCAATGATTAATCATTATTCCTAATTAATGTAGAAATTCAACATTTGATTCAACTGACTCCTGAGAAAGTATAGATAGGAAACTATTCACCATTTCTTTACATCTTATTTCATCAACTACATTCAAGTACTTTCTTACATATTTAAATTTATTTGTTACGCTGATGAAGTACATGTCTTCAATCAAATGAGGGTTAGAGTCCGTTTAAAGTATATGGCGTACATAGATTGTATAAGCAGAAGATAACATCTCAATAAGAGGTGATGTAAAAAAAATGAATAGTTCTTCTTACATTTTATTTATGGTTAATCGATTCTTATTTAATTTATGGCTTGGAAGTGTTATTTCAACTACAAATTTTATTATCCAAACATTTTGGTAAGTATACATTACGTTTTTGCCGAGTCGTTCTGTTTCAGGTAAAACAAAATGGAAGTTGATATGATATTACAGAGCCATAAATCAAAGAATTAGTAGAAACTAACATAAATCTCGCATTAACGCATTAAAGGAGAAAAATAGGCCCTTACTAGCTAAATATTTGCCTGCGTCAAAGACCAATATATTCATCAACGTAATAATTGAGTATTCGTGTGTGGTTTACTCGTTTCCTTTTTCGTGGACTATAGTATTAGATGCAGGCTGGTACAAATATGCACGATAAATGTGACTCTCATGGGGATTGTCTTGACACTATTTCGTTTTCGAGTTAGAAGCTATGAAAATTAGTTGATCGAGCAAAACGTTATGAATTTCCCACTGCTCCGAATAATACATCAATCACTTGTTTTGTAAGAATAGTTTATTTCACTGAAGTCAGAAAACAAAATATTGTTTAATTGTTGCAATATTATCTGATTATTGTCAAATGTAATGTTTCTAATATCAAAGAATAATAAATCTATGATATTTTTATTTTGTTCGAGATTTGATTGATATTTGCATGATCTGACAATACACTGCAAAAAATGATCTATTATGCATCATTCAGAAATTTCAGCTTTGTTAAAGCACAATACACAGACCCAATCATTTTGTGAATAAATTGTATTTTTTGAAGCAAACTATAGACAGATTATTTCAGACTATTACTTCTACTTGAGTAATCTTTGAATATAGAAGTCATTTTTTTGTGAATGACCTCTCGGTAACGGTTAACAGTCTTCTTTCCAAATAAAATAAATTACAAATCATGTTTAGTACAAACATTGTCACGTGACTCATGTAAAGCCTTCAAGGTTTACCAGGAATGTAATAATAAAGAAAACATTTAAAATAAACTAGTATCCTACTGAAATGTGCAATGAGAAAAAAAGATAATATATAAAGTTACCTGTTGGTATGTTTTACAGGAATCCGAGACGCCCGTTTATATATATATATATTTACATGTAATAAGAATTTTTCTATTTTTTTTTTGTATATGTAACAGATTATAGCAAACCCTTCAAAATAAGTTTTTTCTAGCTAAGCTGGGTAGGTCCTTAGTGAGTTTTTGTAACAAGTTCTAGTCGAATCTGAATTAGTTATCTTATTATCGCTTGCTTTAAATAGTTCGTTGAACATCAAGGCTCCGACGCGAGTGATTGAGCACTTCCCCACTTTCTATTTGAATGCTTTTACTTTGAAGATCCTGGTTGCTGCTAATCGTGCTTTTCCTTCAACGCTGGTAAACAATGATTGTAAATATTCAGGTAGTAGTTTTGAGCGAGCCTCATAGCACATCAACATTAGGGATGTCAATGATTGATGGCGGATAATGGCAAAATGTATACTGACTCATTGTCAGTCACAGTATCGAGCATTGGATAACATTTATGATTTAATCAGCTCTACCATTGCTTTGGGTATAAAATTCCTCAGTTTTGATAATGCAGCTGATGTGCTATTTACTTCTCTGCGTGTTGCAGCTACAAAGTCCTTCCTGGAAAGCTGATTGTCAAAAATGACTCCAAGTACCTTAATGCTGTTTTCAAAGTTTGAGATATGACCGTTTACTATTAGCTATGCTTCCTTTTTACCAAATGAGATGCAATGGGTTTTGGTTTCATTATTAGTGAGCATATCGACATCAAACCAGTCGTATGTCAGCTGAAGTTCTCTGTTCAATATATTTGACATTTTGTTAATATCCCCATGTTGGTAGTATATGGTAGTGTCGTCTGCGTATTGGTGAATACTATCATGTTCCAGGGTAGTGGAAAGATCGTTCGTGGAAATATTGAATAGGATAGGCCCCAATATGCTACCTTGTGGAACGCCAGATTGTGTTGCTTCGTATGATGATATATTACCCTCCACTTCCACCCTTTACCAAGAATGTAACCATTGATATAATTACAAAAATTTGGCAATAATTATTTTTCGTAGCTGGCGTAGTTGAGTTTGTTATCTTTTTCAAAATAATTAATTGGAATTCACTATTGGAGTTTCTATTTTCATAAATCATTCTTGGATCGTGACGCAGCATTTGGCGTGAGCATCGGTGAAATGGTATCTGGTGTAGATCTTGGTGGTAGTAGCAAATATTCAAATGAGACGTGGTGCTTGATGACCAGTTGGAACTGAAAAAAGGCTCAAAAATCTCACCTGATTCTCAAAAGTCTGACCTGATTATAGTAGAATTCTGATCAAATCCCTTTACAGCGTGTATATGAAAATATGTAATATGAAAAAGAAATTAATTAAAAGTCGTTGTATAAAATGAAAGAATTTTGTATAAACAAGAAATGTTGTCAAGCACAGTACTGAAACCAAACAAGCAGTAATAGATGACTGAAATCTCTATAATATTGTTGGAGCTGGAAACCTAAGTGTAGTTTTTTTATATGCACTGTCACCTGCTTAAATGTATTCTTAGGAGATTTACTTACGTTAGTACTATGACAATCAAACCAATATTCATGGTAAATATCAAAGTTGTGTTCATCAGCCGTAGGTAGATTGTTTGGATCCAATATCAGCAGAATTTTTCCTTGATGTGTACACATTTTTTTGGCATCTTCATATATCACTAAAAAGGCAATAAAATTATTTATTGCTTCCATATATAACATTTAAACAGCTTCGTACATATTTATGATTTATTAAAGGCTACCCACACTTTGATATGTCTCTATGCATAGTTTCTATAGACGGAGAATGTACAACTGAAGTGTTAATACTTTCACGACTTCACGAATGTCTTCCAATTGCAAGCACGGCAAAGTGTATGGAAAACCTTTTCTCCTACAAAATAGTTATTACATTTCAATTTTTATATAGTGTGTCGTTCGAATTTGATTTAACGATTTAATATTCATTTTCAAGTCAATGTTTCTTACTTACTGAAATGTACTTGGATAAAACTAGAACTTTAAAATGTTAGTCTTTCTTAAATGGAGACAGCTTTGTTTATTTCATTTCATTAGTAATACATCTCAGCTTCCTATTCTTCTTCAGCTTAGAGGGTCTGAAAAATATTATAGACAAATTTCGGACGGAATGTTTGAAAATGGTCATCCTTGAAGTTCCAAACACATGAACCAATCAAATTTCAGGAATACGTTCGATAAAACATCATATTTTAGAATGTAAATTTGAATGAAGATTTGAAAGAAATATCAAATGATTCCATATGTATAGATTTTGATATAGATTCACGTGAAAAAATTTCAATTTGTCTTTTCTCGACAATAACTACTTAGCAAAGACAAATAATTGCCAAATACGTGAATTCCAGCAAAGTCTATTGCTAAAATGGAATCAAATTTTATCATAATTCAATTAGACACATATCAATCAATCATCATTCTTTTAGGTGCCTTGAAGCCATCATCTATATTATAGTGGGATTATTCGTAATAAATAGTATACAAATATTATGGGGCAACAATGAACGGTAGGCTGTACGAGCCTAAATTCTCGTCCGCATTTGTCGCAGGTATTGTTTTTGTGACTGAAACAATGTTGGGATTTGAAATTTGTAGCCATGTCGATGCAGGACTGGCATTGATCATTGAATTTAATGAAAATCAGATAAAGTCCTTAATAAAGTAAATCATTGCTTTCTTCATGCAGGATCGATTGGGCTATAATAAAATCAATGAATGAAGTACTGATCGCTGATTGGCTGTTAATGATGTCTGTGTCAGGACACATTAGATCATAAAATTACAGCTTTTTGCTTAATGCCCAAACACGCAACAAAATTTAAATATGAAGCAAGAGATTTGTTTGACAGAGCTCTAAAGATACATAGCCTGCGTACCAATCCCGAGGTTTATTTGTAAAACCATAGGGTCTGTGAACTAATGTGTGATTCTCAGCAAATTGAAAATGGTAACTATATAAAATTGGTAAATTATTCACATTCCAATTCACACACTGTCACAGAACATCAATTGTCATAAAATAACAACTCTTCGTCAAACATGTCATAGTTATCAGCCGCGACAATGATCTTAATGATAAGACAATGTAATGCATAAATTATATCCCAAACTCATGGGAACTTGTTGGGATGAAAATCACACATTAGTTCACAGACCCTATGGTTTCAAAAAAAAACTAGGGGCTGGTACCTAGGCTATTGAATATACTCCTTAAAATCAAATTAAAAACAACAAAATATAATTACTGTTAAAAAAATCAGATTCTACACATAGTCTATAAATCTCCCTCCGTTCATCGTTTCTGTACGTAGTTCTACCGCATTTTTGTTTTGATGACAAACTCCAGTCAGCATGTCTTACGTTACATTAAATCTCAGCGTTTCACTTCTTCAAAAGTATGAACGCCTATGATTATGTATGCGAGTAGAGAAAAGACTGTACTAAGACTCTAAATTCTCTATAACAATACCGTTTTCAGACTTATACTGATCTATTATCTTCCAATTTTATAACTTGTTATGTCTTTACTGAGAAAACGCAGTGTTTTTTTATAGAAATTCCGTGTACGTTCTGGTCTCTACGATAAAGAGGTTTAGATTCGGGACAAAGTCAAAGTTGATTTTGAAGTAGAAATATCTTGATGCCTTGCCTTCGTTGTTCGCCAAAAGGCTGTTTGTATTGATAGCGAAGACAAGATAGTTGACGATTTTTTCACAAAATGGTTGATTGGTGAATAAATGTGTGAACATCTGCAATCTGTGTAGTTTATTGCATAGTCTTATTGAAAAAATCAAACAATGACAAGGACACTTTTACTATCAGATAATTAGTTAATTGTTTTAAATAGTCTAGAATTATTCACTATGATATATGATATTCTGAAATAATTAGAGTCAGAAAATATTTCGTAATGCACACCTGAACTAGTGGTGGCCGGTTCATTATGGAAAATGATACAGGCTTCACCATTACTTTTCTGTATTATGTTTTTTCAAACGTCTTATTACGTGTATTTTATATTTTAATATATATTTAAAGAATGATTTTTGGGTAACGTGAAATAGATAATTGAGAATTTTGTACTGCATTTACCACTGTAGCTCTGTCTGAAGTGTACGTAACCTTCTTGCAGTGACCTTTGTTGATAATTTTATTATTTATAGTCCGAATGCTATCGCTATTCGAACGCTTTGTGGTCTCATATAAATGCATCTCTCCGGGAAAAACGACACTCTGCCGAAAACTAGCTATTGTTTTGTGCTGCTGGGATCACATTACACATGCACGGGTTAGAAGAGAAGAATACAATCTAGGACATAACTTTCTGCCCCCGATGGCTAGCTCCTTTGATTACATTTAATAGGAATGTGACGCACATATCATCTAAGTGAGAAATCTTCCAACGCATTTGGCAAGAATAACAACATCGTCGTAATTGCTGTGACCACAGAACACGAAACTATAGGCAAGGACAGAATAATCGATTGAATAAAGTACTATACAGTGGACACAGATCAAATAGAAAAGGTCGAATATTTTTCATAATGTGCAATTGCATCCTTTACTACATTTTCCGAACAATCCAATAATTAGATTGCAATTTGATTAAAATTCATTCATAGTAAATGTTTTCTACAAAATAACATTATTCAAGGAGAAGAAAGACATTGTGAATATCTACTTATATTAATAATACTGTCTGTTTATATATCACAATCACTTATATACATAATACTGTCTGTTTATATCTACTTATATTATCACTTATATACATAATACTGTCTGTTTATATATCACTATATTTCTGTGTCTGTCCGCGACTTATGTACGTCTTACTGGCGAAATAATACGGATAATCCGTTGTCGGGAAATTATGCAAACATTTGTGTCGAGATAACCGTGTACAGTAACAAATTTGTTGTATGAAAAGTATGGGTCTATGACGTTGTTTTAAAATAATATACTTCATCTGATATTTTATTTGATATCATTACATTAAAAAATTCAGAGATTTTGAAAAATTTCATAGGTCGATAATCTAGCGGGCAGCCAAATCGACTTCTAATTGAATTCTCCAGAACAAAAATATTTTGCTTTGAATTTAAAAGCTGCGTGTAAATTGTTTGAACAAGTGAAACTTGAAACTGAATCGGTTTTATGATAATTAAAACAATACGAAATACTGAATTACATTGAATTACCAGTATAACTAGGCCAGACAAAATATGTTTTGAAATCAAAGAAACGTAGACCTATTTCATGTAGTGTTGATATCAGCAATACATATAGAGACTTGAGGTCTTAATTTAATTTATTAATGAAACAAAATGCCGTTCATTACTTTTCTCAAAATGGAGATATAAAACATTTCACTTTTAAAAAGGCTATTTTGATATATAATTTGTGAGAACATTGAGCAAACAATCTGTTTTGAAATGAATAATCTATCGCGGGGCTTAAAAACAAATTAATTTGCAAGAATTTTCAAATTGACGTTGGCGTTCGACTAATTCGAAAAATATTCAAAGTTCGAAGAGATTATCTGTCTACAGTCTAAAATTATAGAGTTTAGAATTAATCAAGGCATTGCACAAAAGTATTTCTATAATTTATTATTTAATATAAAAAAACGAATCATTTGGTTTTGAGCAGCAAGGCTTTTATTTTCAGATTTTGCTTCCATAATTAACGAAGGAATTATAGGCATCGATTAAAATTAAAATTTCATTGTGTTGACTTGCTATACGAATAAGACACAGTATGTTACTACAGTTTCGAGAATAAAAATAGCGATGTCTTGTTATTATCTTTGATCAACATTTAATAAAGTTAATTTCAGGTATATCAAATTTAACAAAGTTAAATTGAATTGAGCGTATGATTTGTGATAAATAATAATAATTATAATATTTTCAGCGTTCAAAAATTTTGCTTTGAATTTAAAAGCACAAAAACATAATTCAAAAACATTTTTAAATAGTTAATACAGTTTGGATGAGTGTAACAAACCTTGTGTTACAAAAATAAAAAGTGAAAAGGTTGCATGAAATAATCGATCATAGCAAACAATATTTATTAAAATACTAGTTACCATTTTCCAAATGAGATCCAAATAAAAACTATACGAGCGGCATAATCTCCGAACAACATTTAAATACATAATAGCGGGTTCTCTGAGTTAATACACCAATCAATAATAAGTTAACAACCATATTTTATCGAAGGAGAATGTGAGCCCGATAAGAATATAATATAAATTGCTTTTTATTCGAAATAATTCTGACAAAAATGATCATTTCATATCGCGATCAAATGCAAAGTAAAGTAGATTCATTTTCTATAAGTAAATCCTTTTCATCACACATCATAACATGAGCATTTAAATACTACCATCAGCTATGATATTTTATATCTTTGAAGCTGCACTAAACATTTCCACTCTATAAACCATCGCGTCCGTTTCAATAAATTCTGAATAAATATGCATATCACGAATCTGGCAAAATGAGTTGTTTTCATTTTTCTATCAAAATAATTAATTTATTCATAATCGTCTTTTCTTTCATTCGACATCTGTAATGTATTATAAATAGCGCGTAGAAATATTGACAACAAGATGTAACATGATATCAATATCAAATTAGTATAGCGATTTATTATAGAACTTCATTTCCTTTTAAAAGAATGTTGATGCTATTATTCTGGAAAATTTGATAACAAGAAGCACTATCAGGCCAATTTTTCACTTCTTTTTTTTACTTACAAAATTTTATTTTCAACGAAATCTTGTTATTTTGATAGACTGCCATGAAAATCACAGGCCTGCTTGCTGAGATTGCAAAGATCAAAAATATATAGGCTCATTTACTATCATATCATAATATTTTCAGATTATATATATAATTTGATTTTCAATACACGCGCGTGGGTCGGCCTTGTTCAATAATACGTTGTCGAAGCAGTAATTTTGTTGATCACTTCAGTTAAAGCACCGATAACAAAAAGTAAGGTAGTGGCCGATTGGTTAATGCCCTGGTATTACAATATCAGGGTCGTCAGTCCAAATCCGCCATTCGGCAATTTTTATCAACGATTTTTCTGATTTTTTTTTAATATGAAGCAGTAAATCATTGTTAATTAACAAAAGATATCGTTTGATCATGTTAATAACAGAAATTAGTGGACCATGTGTCTTGTCGAAGCTAAATCAATTTAATATTGAATATATTGCATGCAATGCCACGAGTTTGACCGGCCACACCTTGACGGCGTTATTTTGTGAACACCACATTGTTGCTGTATATATTGCAATAAAGATTTATGAATTCGAACCGAACGCGATCCGATCGTATCCGGTCAGATTCGGGTTAATATTTTAGGTCTTCGGATCGGATCGGATTTGAAGTGATTTTTTATGGATAGTTTCAGATTTCGAAATTTGACTGAGTATTTGTAATTTATAATAATTAATGTGTTCTGGTTTCCTTTCAACACATAAAATAAAGTTTTTCTATGTAGATATAGCTACGTTAAATTATACATTTCAATCGACTCAATTGATGTGAAATAAATTAAATTTTTATTAAAGGAATGATTAAGATGTATTGATTAATGCTACATCGTTTCAATGCGTATTGTGTCTCATGATGTTCTACTACAGAGTTCATACTCCGTATTTTACAGCGATAGTCAGCTTAGTCAATTGTTTAATTATAGGTGATCTGAAAGTTTTTATCATAGAAGGTCCATTATGGACCACACTCATTGCTAGTATTAATAATACTGTCTGTTTATATATCACTATATTTCGATATTTCTATATTTCGATATTTCTGTGTCTGTCCGCGACTTATGTACGTCTTACTGGCGATATAATACGGATAATCCGTTGTCGGGAAATTATGCAAACATTTGTGTCGAGATAACCGTGTACAGTAACAAATTTGTTGTATGAGAAGTATGCACAGCAAAAACTGAAAAATGGCATAGCCATTAAGTCTTATTTCCGAGAAAAAATTAGTCCAAACAAGATCTGTTTTACCAGGTATTTCACACTTCTTGGACGCCGATCAAAATTGTCTTAAAAAAGAGATATAAAATCTCGCATACCTGTCTGAGCTCATTATGTCTTGTATCAAGATAATCTAGCTTGCTGCTCCCACTGCAGTTACATGCGATGTAGGAAATGAGGTAGATCCTATATAACTATATATTTATAAAAGTGGTTGTTTGAATTTTATTTTATTTCGCATCACTATATGAGCGATGCTGTTCGTTTACATTGTGTGAAAATTAACCAAGAAATTGAAAATAAATTGCAATCAATAGAAATGAGAAGGAAAATGATGAATTATATACTGAGGCTAATGTCCATAAAACAAATATTTTTGAAATTATAAATTCTCCGTTGACCACAGGTAGACGGTCTATATAGGGTGATTCCATATATTTAATGTTTCATTGTAATTGCGTAAAGAGTAAACTGTGCAACAAAATTAATACAGTCCATATCCTTTTATATCTATATCAATGTATTAAAAATGAGGGAAAGAAATGGTCAAAAAAGTAACGCTCTTTGTATGGTTTTTGAAATGTCCCTTTTTTAGTAACAACAAGGTTACAACAGTATGATGTTTGTATGCGTGTATTTTATTTCTAACAAGGATTGGCAAATAAAGTATGTACAGAATATACTATATTAAAATTTATACAGCTATGTCATACAACGGTCATACAAGAAATACAGTAAAATTAGATGATAGCTATATAGCAGTTTAGCATATAGTATGTCAAAAGGCTATAGGAGTTTTGTTAGCTTTGACATATATTTAATAGTATTGTATGAAGTACACAAATGTATAAGTAGGCCTGGTGCTAAGTAAATATAATTAAAAATGATGATATATATATTACTTGTTGTTCTAGACTTTGAGCATATTTTGTTATGGAAACGTGATTATGAAATATATTGATTTGATAATTGATGTAATTAATGATAGGCAATTTAACATTTTAAATAATGCTCGATATAAAGCAATAGCTAAATTGCATTTAGTTAATTGAATCTGTTGTGTGGTTTATGTTCAATTTTATAGAGTTTTTAAACAAGATAACTATAAATGATGTCGATATTGTCTAGAAAAAATGTTAAATTTCTACTTGCATTGGGTTGGTGATTTAAAGATAATACAACTCACAGAAAATTACTCTTCTTGAACGACAGTCTCTAACTAATTATGTAATCGTCTAATAACCAATTTGATAATTTTTCTGTGGATTTATAGGCAGGACACCGTTGAACCCAAGTAGTATTATTTTAATCACGTCAGGCCTGGAACCATATCATTCGGCGAGTCATCATAATAATCAATTCATATTGTAATAGCCGTGGTAAATTATTTCCATTTACCACGTTGTAGTAAGTAGCTGAATAGCTCTTTAGTCGCCTTCAAAGTACGGGTTACAAAACCAGGGTCAGCCATTCAGCAAAAAAAATTGAAAACATTCGAAAATATTAATCAAACAGAAAATAAACAGCATATGTGGTATGATTGCAGAGATGACAGCTTTTCGCAAAAAATGCTCTCGAGTTGACGCAGTATCTATCTACTATATCCAATGATCGTTGTATGATATATATCTATCTAACATTTGCAATCGAAATGAAATAAAGCAAAATAATGCATTCATGCGGCAAGATATGAAACTTATTGCATGAGTCACAATTTCAATGATTACTGATCAAGCTGGGTTTCAACTCCGTTCAGCGGTACATCACAGAGACCAGTGTGACCATGGTGTGAATCTAGCCAAAACCCCAGCTGGAAATCTTGCCAAAAACTTCACATCTATTGACGGTTGGTAATTTGCTATGCAGAGCGCGACTTTGAAGGCTGAAGAAAGTGTTCAAGATCTACCGGGCTACAAACTACAATGCCTTTAACAAATTTGATACTGTATTACTTGGCGATTATATTGGAAAATTAATATTACTCAAACACGATGATGCATACAACAATTTCGGTCGTCAGAAAATGATTTCTATTAAGCAATCAGAATGAAAAGGTATGTTAGGCCGAGCATCTTTTAATTTTGACTGCAGGCAGATTTGTCTTTCTTTTACAATTGTTATTCGTATATGCCCGTATGCTTATTATTACATAGTCCTGCTTTACACTGTAGACTGTTTTATAAATGTATCCACATATTCTATTAAATAGGTGATGGCGCATAAACTGATCAAGCGTTTGGAAATCTGTTGTTTTGAGTTCGAACGAATCTATTTATACTGTTCCTGGTTCACGCAATGAGCGGTGTTGCAACTGAATAATAAGAAGGTGAGCCTATTATCAGTCTACCAACATTAAAATATACATTATACCGATTTCATAACATATTAAATGAACTCAACAAGTAATAGATTTAGATTTGTTATCTTATGTGTGCAGGAATTCAAGTCGTAGAAAAGTAGTAAATACTGTAACCATTGTAGGCCTATAGATATAGCTACTGATATTGTAGACTGACAATTAAATAAATGAAAACAAATATTTAATAAATTAATTGGCTATCAAACGAAAAACAAAATAATGAAAGGTTCTTGTTTTTATAGAAAGTCTACTGAACAGGGACCCGAGGTCCAGAGGCCGAAGCCGACAGCAAAAGGTTTCATATAATTACCAATAGCCAATAGCTTCCCATTTCATTTATTCTTCGTTTGTGATGATATATACAATTATAGTATGAAATGCATAGTTACGTTTACTTCTTTGTCAGAAGTCAAACAGGCTACTTATCTATCACGTCAGTTGCTCAGCAGATATGTCAATAAAGGCCTACAGTATTTGTGACTAAATAGAATCAGATTCCTGCACACATAAATTCAAATGAAATCAGATTAGTTAATGAACAAGTTATTGATTTTCGAATAGATTTTCGAATGTATTAACAGTTTCTGTGCCAAAGTAGAGTCAGATTTAGTGTCAATATTAAATAATTCCGATACTACAGCAGTGTTGTTACGACTAATTCGCCTTTTGACCTTGCCGTCACTTATATGGAAATTTACTTCTTTTTCAGAGATGCGACTATCCTAGCAGATACAATACAAGGTCAATATCAAGAAGTTGGATAAACTATTCTGAATAAATTTATGATGATGATGAATGGAATGGATTGGATGATCATGCCCATTTCAATTTTGTTGGAACATTCTGCAACGAACTAAGAATTAAGCCTACATTATCTACAAAGTATAGTATATAGGCTATCTTTAATAATTTAATAATTTATTAATTAATGTTTCATCAATCTGGTGATGAGGTTTTAACTCTATATTTACTGTATGCTTCTTATTCTTATTCTTGTACTTATAGTTGTTCTTATATACTTTCGTTTTTTATACCTCTTAGACTTAATCATACCTTATAAAGTTGATTGTATGAATTATAATAACTACGAAATTAGTTAAAAGGATTGTGTTCATATTGTGTTTGGATAGATACTGAAATAGATTTGCTCATGCAAAAGGGGTTTGGATATATGGGGAATTGGGATATTAGTATCTATTTATAAAGAATATCTAGGGATTCTGGGTGTGAAAGTGTGTAGTTTTTGTAGAACGAAATTATTCAGAAACAAGAAAATTATATCAGTTAATAGCCAGATTCTACTCAAAAGATTGAAAAAGGTGTTAACTATTGAAGAAAATATTGATAAAAACGAAGCTTTTTGGTCTTATTATAATTACTATTCAACTCCTTAAGGTGTTAATTAATTTAGGAAAAATTGCATTGATATAACCCAAGATTCCTTACCACACGGAAAACTTCAAATGGTCTTGTTTTGTAGGAATAATTTCTTGAAAGACACCTTTATTGTCTCTAAATAGCCGCGAAGGATTTTGCTGTGTGGGTCTATGACGTTGTTTTAAAATAATATACTTCTTCTGATATTTTATTTGATATCCTTGCATTAAAAAATTCAGAGATTTTGAAAAATTTCATAGGTCGATAATCTAGCGGGCAGCCAAATCGAATTCAAATTGAAATCCCCAGAACAAAAATATTTTGCTTTGAATTTAAAAGCTGCGTGTAAATTGTTTGAACAAGTGAAACTTAAAACTGAATCAGTTTTATGATAATTAAAACAATACGAAATACTGAGTTACATTGAATTACCAGTATAACTAGGCCAGACAAAATATGTTTTGAAATCAAAGAAACGTAGACCTATTTCATGTAGTGTTGATATCAGCAATACATATAGCGCGGCACAACGCTATGAAATTAAAGAGACTTTAGGTCTTAATTTAATTTATTAATGAAACAAAATGCCGTTGATTACTTTTACCAAAATCGAGATACAAAACATTTCACTTTTAAAAAGGCTATTTTGATATATAATTTGTGAGAACACTGAGCAAACAATCTGTTTTGAAATGAATAATCTATCGCGGGGCATAAAAACAAATTAACTTGCAAGAATTTTCAAAATGACGTTGGCGTTCGATCAATTCGAAAAATATTCAAAGTTCGAATAGATTATCTGTCTACAGTATAAAATTATAGAGTTTAGAATTAATCAAGGCATTGCACAAAAGTATTTCTATAATTTATTATTTAATATAAAAATATGAATCAATTGGTTTTGAGCAGCAAGGCTTTTATTTTCAGATTTTGCTTCCATAATTAACGAAGGAATTATAGGCATCGATTAAAATTAAAATTTCATTTTGTTGACTTGCTATACGAATAAGACACAGTATGTTACTACAGTTTCGAGAATAAAAATAGCGATGTCTTGTTATTATCTTTGATCAACATTTAATAAAGTTAATTTCAGGTATATCAAATTTAACAAAGTTAAATTGAATTGAGCGTATGATTTGTGATAAATAATAATAATTATAAGATTTTCAGCGTTCAAAAATTTTGCTTTGAATTTAAAAGCACAAAAACATAATTCAAAAACATTTTTAAATAGTTAATACAGTTTGGATGAGTGTAACAAACCTTGTGTTACAAAATAAAAAGCGAAAAGGTTGCATGAAATAATCGATCATAGCAAACAATATTTATTAAAATACATCTTACCATTTTCCAAATGAGATCCAAATAAAAACTATACGAGCGGCATAATCTCCGAACAACATTTAAATACATAATAGCGGGTTCTCTGAGTTAATACACCAATCAATAACAAGTTAACAACCATAGTTTATCGAAGGAGAATGTACGCCCGATAAGAATAAAATAAAGATTGTCTTTTATTCGAAATAACTCTGACAAAAAAGATCATTTCATATCGTTCATATCTCCGAACAACATTTAAATACATTTAGCGGGTTCTCTGAGTTAATACACCAATAAATAATAAGTTAACAACCATATTTTATCGAAGGAGAATGTACGCCCGATAAGAATAAAATAAAGATTGTCTTTTATTCCAAATAATTCTGACGAAAATGATCATTTCATACCGTGATCAAATGCATGGTAAAGTAGATTCATTTTCTACATAGTAAATTATCCTTTTCGTCAGACATCATAACATGAGCATTCAAATATTACCATCGGCTGTGGTATTTTATATCTTTGAAGCTGCACTAAACATTTCCACAATATTCGCGTCCGTTTCAATAAATTCTGAATAAATATGCATATCACGAATCTGGCAAAATGAGTTGTTTTCGTTTTTCTATCAAAATAACTAATTTATTCATAATCGTCTTTTTCTTTCATTCGACATCTGTAATGTATTATAAATAGCGCATAGAAATATTGACAACAAGATGTAACATAATATCAATATCGAATTAATATAGCGATTTATTATTTATTTCCTTTTAAAAGATGTTGATGCTATTATTCTGGAAAATTTGATAACAAGAACCACTATTAGGCCAATTTTTCAGATCTTTTTTTTACTTATAAGATTAAATTTTCAACGAACGCTTAGTATTTGATAGAATGCCATGTAAATCACAGGACTTCTTGCTGAGATTGCAAAGATCAAAAATATATAGGCTCATATACTATCATATCATAATATTTTCAGATTACATATATAATTTGATTTTCAATACACGCGCGTGGGTCGGCCTTGTTCAATAATACGTTGTCGAAGCAGTAGGTTTGTTGATCACGTCAGTTAGTGGCCGATTGGTTAACGTTCTGGTATTATAATATCAGGATCGTCTGTTCAAATCCGCCATTCGGCAATTTTTATCAACGATTTTTCAGATTTTTTTAAAATGAAGCAGTAAATCATTGTTAATTAACAATAGATATCGTTTGATCATGTTCATAACAGAAATTAGTGGACCATGTGTCTTGCCGAAGCTAAATCAATTTAATATTGAATATATTGCATGCAATGCCACGAGTTTGACCAGCCACACCTTGACGGCGTTATTTTGTCAACACCACATTAGTGTTGTATATATTGCAATAAATATTTATGAATTCGATCCGAACGCGATCCGATCGTATCGGGTCAGATTCGGGTTAATATTTCAGGTCTTCGGATCGGATCGGATTTGCAGTGATTTTTTATGGATAATTTCAGATTTCGAAATTTGACTGAGTATTTGTAATTTATAATAATTAATGTGTAGCGATAGTCAGCTTAGTCAATTGTTTAATTTTAAGTGATCTGAAAGTTTTATCATAAAAGGTCCATTATGGACCACACTCATTGCTAGTATCTGTATAACACTTGAATATATTCCAAAAATTATTTGCTAGCAATGCGAACATGCGAGTATGGAAAAAGTTTGTAACTTTGTAGAGAGCCTAGTTGGAATTACGAACAAAAAGAGAACATTTTCTCAATGAGGCCAATAAATTTTCCAGGGTGAGATGCCGCTGGACCACCTAGGATTGGTGCCTTCAGTACCTACACTTCTATGCGAATTAGACAACCTGCCCCACCAACACAAAAAGTCACGTGCTGCCATGACCGGAACAAGTTCAAAATTCTTATCGTTAAAACTCAGATAGAAATGAAAAAGGTCTGGAGCTACTTCCGGTGCATATTTCTAAATATCTTTTTTACCTAATTAGATCAGAATATCATGGTGAATAATTCTAGGCTAATTCCAATAATTATTTGACAGTCAAAGTTTCTATATGATTTTTTCGAATTGACTATATATACTACTACACAGATTGAAGACTTGCCTTAATATGCTACATGTGAAGTATTTGCAATGAATTGTATGATGATGTTTTGTTAGATAAAGTAGGCTTTGTGGAAGTTTTGGAAAGAATTGGAAGATAAATCCCCAGCCAGTGTTTCTTTATTTGTCTTTGATTTTATCACATTGTTTGTCTTTTTTTTGAGATTTGGGTCTCGTTTAAATGCTTAAAGACATCATTGAAAAGCCTCTTTCCCATCAGAAATTGCAATGGAAAATTCCACAATCTGGTTTCACAAATCATGGGAAAATGAACTTCGTTTGTTCTTAGAAGTACCAAGATTTGAAAATTTTCGTTGTGAATGAAGCTGTCATGTCCCAATGTTTTGGGATGATTCTCTAAACATGCAGAGTATGAATGCTCACAAGAGCAATTCCATTTGGTATTTGTAAAAAAACATACCTGCTATAGAACTACTAACATAAACTTTGAAATAATGGAGCATGAGAGGTTGTTTAATAACTTATAATATTAAGACGTTTCACAAAATCTGTGTGCCCCAGAGCAAAATTAAAATAGGATGAATATCACTTTCCTTTCGCCTTATTTAATTTAGAATCCTTAGAAATTCGAAGGATTAAATATGATTTATGCATGGCTTACAAAATTATTAATAATCTAATTGACTTCCCTAATCACTTTTTAAAAAAAACGTAACATCACTAGCCTGCTACACACCACATTCCATGCAATTTGTTGCATGTTCACTGCCTGTAAATAGTTGCATCTGTTACTAATTATTTTATCTTATAATTTCCTTGTGGAACTAATTAACGGAAGACATTGTGAACTCCTCCTCTCTAGAAACTTTAGTTTTAGATCGGGTAAGTTTGATTTAAGTAGCTACTGTGAGCACTCTCATTAGGCAGCACGTCAGTGTAAATTATATTAATATGTTTTCCCTTTGCTTGCCTGTAAAAAATACATCTTATGGTATATTTTTTTTAAATAAAAAATGAATGAATGAATGAATGAATGAATATGAGGAAATGATCAATCGCTCTATCAAAAAGAGCTTTTGATTCAATATAACCAATTTTGTTTCAATTGCTAGTTCATTGCCTCTTGGGACTTCAAGCCAAAAGCGGTAATTTAAGATATTCTTAGCCTCAAACAAACAAGCCTGCGCACAGACATACTTTTTCTACCAGCACGTTAGCGCCAAAGTACTGATTGTTCTTCCTACTACCACGCTTTGATTGTATAATGTAATAAGTCATGTAGACGGTGTCGCACTACCGAAGGCACCCGTACCACTCCTCTATTTCTAGATGAGTTGCTTGTTTTGCTGAGAGCAATGATTTTAAACACTCTTTGTTGATCTCAGCCGCGACACTGCAGATCAATTTCAACAGATTTCATGGCAGTTAGGTCTTGATTGTCAATGCCCAACGATGCGCTGCAGCTACTCACAATGTAATTTTGTCTGGACCATTCCATCCACCCTCCTCTGGTGGTACTCATTTGATGTTTCAGATAAAGTCAAGGCTGATTTGACCTTAAGGGGATTTGAACCACAGTCTATCAGATATGATCCGATCTGCAATTCGGTTGCTCTGCCATCTGAGCTAATCCTTCTAATATGATTGACTGCTGTGATTGACTAATCAAATATGTAAACAATAGGCAAATATTTTAAGAACTTGAAAATTGGGTAAAGGCAGGAAACCACACTACGAAATTATTTGTTTAATATGAATCCAGTTCAAAAATTTTGTTCAGCACTCAACTCTCGACGCCGATACACAGACCATAGGACCATATGAAGTAAGCGTCTGCCTTCACGCATTCTATAACCAAACATTAACAACAACCGATAACTGATCAGCATCATATTCAATGATTCTATGTTATTTGATAGAATATATAAAAACTTTCATACCGTAGTTATCACTTGGATGGCTCACATTGCAAAAAGAGTAGCAAAAAGATGACTCTGAGCTATGACCAGGACAAAGACCAGGCTGTTCAGTATTTTGTGTATCTTTGCATATTCTGTTTCTGTGCATTTGCGAATGACCACAATTCTTTCTACAAGGTAACCAAGGATTCCAGGTTGTCCATTCTAGATAGAGACGGTAAACACAAGTTGTATACATGCGTGAGAAGTTGAAATAATATTCTTGTAAAGATATCTTCTTCTGCGTCAAAATTGTTTCTATCTATCTTCTAAATAAATTAGCGCATACTTTCATTCAGCTCTCATCCCATAGAGCATCACTCGAGGGACAACAGGAGACGGAGACCTCGAATGAGAAATTTTTCTCCGAGGTGGCTCGTGAATTCCTGATTCTTTTTCGCTTTGTCTCCCTGCGTGCCTCTAGT